>JAAIXJ010000111.1:142571-221215 GCA_013403705.1 Heliconius hermathena
TATATATATATATACGAATATGTCGAGTTTAATAAAAAATTGTACAAAGGAAAATCACTCACACAATTCACACAATTTGAAAACCACTGCAAAGGACCATTTTGTTTACAATTGAAACTAGTTACACAGCCAGGTCCAATTAATTAGATTTGAATAACCACTTTTTTTTGATTAGAAGTATCGATATATATTGCTGAATTTTTCTACTAGCTAATAATTGCTGAGCTTATTTATATGGATACATTCATTGGTTGAAATAAAATTAAAGTAACATGTGCACTTCGACTTATAGAATAATAACTGATTCGTTTTTATAAATATTTACATAACAAGCAAGCAAAGTCGACAAGTTATTTCTTTCTATCTGGACATTTTAAGAAACACTAATATCTATGTAAATAAATAAAACAATAAATCAGCTTCACGCTGTATCCCGTACACAGCAGGGTAGGCAGATGAAACCTAGTGTTAATAAACTTTGTTCCCCACTTTCCGCCGAATTCTGAAGGCATTGCGTTTTCAGTGGCGGAACTCAACCCCACACTTTACCTCGAGTACCTAGTATTATTTATTTTTGTATCAAAGTTTAATATATAATAGTTTACTGTACATTAGACAGCTAAAGACAATAAACTCTAAATGTATAATCCATAAATAGCTAATAAATAGGAACAGATAAGAGCAATCAATATGTACATACAAATGATTATATTATAGTAACGAAGATATAATTGTTAATTATTGTTACCGACATAATCTCCTCGAAGGCATAAATGTCACGAACGTTTAAGTTCATCTCGACATATATATAATTAGTTGCCAGATTCTAAATATATCTACAGTTATTCATTATTTATTTCTTAATAAGATATGTATTCGTAAACATTTTTTAAAGTGTTATTCCACACTTAGGAAAGAAAAATACTTATTTAGAAAACGTATAAAAATTTGAACGTAGCGGGACTCAAACCCGCGCCTCCTGGAAACCGACCAGGCAAACTGAATTTAGTGTTGAGACACTGGTCGGTCGGAGACCTGGTCGGTTTCCAGGAGGCGCGGGTTCGAGTCCCGCTACGTTGAAATTTTTATACGTTTTCTAAATAAGTATTTTTCTTTCCTAAGTGTGGAATAACACTTTAAAAAATGTTCCTGTTGTCCTTAAGTCCTTAAGTACAATTTTAATTTGATTGAAAGGAATAATTCACAAGCTTCACATTTTGTATTTATTTTCATCAATTTCAGTGAATTAACATGAATTAATTTATAACTCAACTATTCCAAAAAGTAAACGCTGTTATGGATGTATTGCTTTTAAGTGCAATCATTTTAAAGTGCAATAGGGCGCGGTTTTAAGAGCCGTTGCGTAAAAAAATTTGATTTGATTTTTAATTAAATATTATTTTACCTACAACAAAATAAGGTTGCATATAATATTTCAGACTGACAAGAAATATTGACTGTAAGCGCGACTGGTAGTAGGTTCGATTCCCACTCGGTGGAGTGAAATATATATTTAATTCATATTTTTATTTCTTTGGTGGTTTTTGGTCTGGTGTCGAAGTTTCGCCACTCAACACGCAATGCCTCTAGAATTCGTCGGAAAGTAGGGAGCGGAATGTCTTAACGCTTGATTTTTTCTGCCTATCCTGCTGTGTGCGAGATATAGTTGCAGTTGCTTTACTTTTTTATATAATATAATATTAAAGATAAAAAAATAGAATACTGACAAGGGAAATTATAAAAAAATAATTGCATTGGCGTTAAACAAGTAAAGATGAGATTTTGGATAAAATTGCGTGATCCAAGCTAAGCCTTACTAAAATTTCCGCTTTACAAGACACGACTAAAGTAACGAATGAGCGCCCCCTATTCAAAATAATGGAATGGAGCGAAATATTCTCACAATTGGACGAAAGGATCTCATTTTGTCGGCGGTGACAAGCGGGACGGACATCTGAATAATGAAATAAAAAATATATTGCTCTGTTTATGTCGGGTCACTGGAATTAAGTAAGAATTTAAAAGTGTAATTAACAAATATGATTGGAACGGTCATCGTTTTTGTCGTACGATTATCGTTATTTATTTTATTATAGTTTATTAGGTGTTGAGGCCAGTCGTGGCGCAGTGGCAAAAGCGACAGGTTTTGGGTTCGATTCCTATTTGCGAAATTAAATATTTAATATCTTCATTTTCGCTCTGGTGTCGAGGCAAAGTGGCATTGAGTTTTGGCTCTCAACACACAACGCTTCCAGAATTCGGTTGAAAGTTTCTTAACTTTAAGATTCCTTCAGCCATACCTACATATGATACAGCGAGAAGCTAAAAAAATTAGATGTTGATAATATAGTCGGTATACATATATAGGTATTGATTATTCCATCATTTGTTTAGTTCATCGAAACCTATTTTTACTCTCGGACAGAAAATTATACAGTGAATATATTAAATTACTGTAGTCAATCATGCGTCGAATTTGATTTCGGTACGTTCTGGTGACGGCCGAAAATATTCGTGATTCCGTACGCCAGTCGCGTGTGCATTTTACATCGTATTATCCTATTAAATCTGTAGCCGATTGTTATTATAATTTTGATCTCTCGATGATATTGTAATTTTTTTATTGAACTAAACAAAAAAATATTTTTTATTGTATTTTTCTATACAAATAATTCTATACAAATAATTCTATACAAATATTGCCCCATATTTTTTTTGTTTTGGACTTACATTGATCTACTGGCGTATTTATTGTTAGGTCGTATCATGAATCTAGGAGAATAATAAAAACAAAATAGTCTAGAATTTTAAATTACATAAAATTAGAAAATAAAATAACAATTAACATTTAACAGAAAGCGGGGAACGGAGTGTCTTAACACTAGGTTCCCTCTGCCTACCCTGCTGTGTGCGGGATACAGCGTGAAGCCGGGAAAAAAAAATATTATATAATATAACTTTTATAGCGGTTTTTGTGAACTACGCTATTTAATNTAAATTTTTACAGTTACTTAAACCGAAAACACTCTTACAATAAAATTTTTACAACAGCTTTTAATATAATTTTATCGCTTCCTCGTGCAATCTTTTTACTTCAATCTACAACTTGATTATATATTGATATTCGAATTAGAGTATTAGGTATTAGTGATGTTCTGCCAGATGTGTATCAGAGTAATACTAATTACTAAATCAAATCAGCTTCACGGTGTATCCTGCACACAGCAGGCTAAGCAAGGAACCTAATGTTCTTAACACTCCGTTCATCACTTTCCGCCTAATTTTGAAGGCATTGCGTGTTGAGTGGTCGAACTCAACGCCGCCTTTTGCCTCGACACTAGAGCCAAGAAACAAAAAACAAAATTAAATATTTCTTTTCATCGAGTGGGGATCGAACACACAACCAGTCGCAGTTTGTGCCCCTGCGCCACAACTGGCCTCATTCGAAAGTAACTGTATGTCTATCTGTCTGTGACGCAATCACGGCCAAACCACTGATCCGATTGTGATAAAATTTCATATAGGGATACTTGAAGGTCTTAGATGAACATAGGCCACTTTTTTTCTCATATTTGTAATATTCTCGATATATATAAATATATTAAAATACCTTTCTATTTGATATGCAATTTATTGTCTATTGATAACAACTGTCGAAAGTAACTCTGATATATTCAATATATCAGAGTATTTTTTTGTTTTTGCAGGAATTTCGTTGTTTTCAGAAAAGATCGCCCAAAATGGACTTCCTGAACTGAACCTTGTGAGACATATAAAAAGAATGTTCTACAAAAATATATTCTAAATAATATCCACGATGGTATGTGATTATTTCTGAATGTTGAGCCACGGTATCCAATTTAATATATTTAATTTATAATAAATTTAAATTAATCAGGTTATTTTTAATGTATTTTCAATAATTTGGTATTCATCCTTATTAAAATAAATATAATAGTCACCTTTAGCATATAACACCAAGAAGTAAAATATACAATATTATGTACATGTCGAGGAAAACCCACGAATGTGAAGGAGAGACTCAAGAATCTGTTTCATATTTATTCACCGTTATCTGTATACTGATAACATAAAACGATTTGACATAAAAACAAGAGTAGTTCTTATATTTCATTAAAATGTCAACAGAACTGATCATCGACACAATGAATTGCCAGTTGGATGAGATCCAAGTATTTAGTTAAATTCAATTATATTTTTTGTATATAGCTTGTCATTTTTATTGGTAACGTAATGTTAAATATTTTCATATATTGAAATATACTTATATTTCAATATATGAAAATATTTAAGATTCTGTTGATATTCTAAGAATTGTAATAATATGTCTTTATTACATATATTTACTTACATGATATAAATAATCAATTGTATCATTAGCTTCACGCTTTATCCCGCATTAGGAGGCAGAGAGAACCTAGTGTTGAGACACTCCGATCACTTCATCATATATTCATCAGAAAAACACGAAAATCAATAGAATGTTAGAGTAGACTATAAACCAGTAGTAGTCATTTTGACGGGTAACCGTTTCGCAGCTTAACTATGAAGTGCCGTGCTTCAGCGGATGTTAAGCTGTCAATCGGCGTTTTTATCGATTGACAGCAATCCCTAAGCCACGTCGGAGAACCATCTGCGACTTAATGAATTTTCGTAGGATAGCCTGGTTTGTACGACGAAAAAATTATAAAAAAAAATTAAAAACAAGAAAATAAAAGTAAACGTAAAATTTTTCATGTTTTAAAATACATTTTAATATTGTAATAATAATTATAAGCAACAATTTTAAAACGTTATCTATTGCTGATTTAGACGTATAAAAGCCCCATCAGGCACAGACTGCTTCAAACGTAAGTTCCCTGGAGAAATTAACCTAATGTAAAATAGGATAATAGTTTGCTCTCTTAGCAGAAACGTTTAAATATTCTCATTGCTTATATTTAACTCTTCCATAAAAATCTAACCTTTCAATACTTATTAATAATGAGAAATTTTCATTTCTATCAACATGTATTGAAATGAAACTTTACTTTGGGGTTAATTCATAAATCCGAAGTCATCAATATAACCGAAATTGCCTAAAGTGTTGAGTGATTGATCACTTTATATTGTGAGGCACTCCATTGAAATTGTATCATAACTCCACCGAACAGCACTTAGCTGTTTTCGATATTTAATCACGGTTACGATGATAATCATGTATTGAATTATAAAGACGGGTTACCAACGAGATTAGTGACGTGCTTGTTATAAAGACGGGTTAACAACGAGATTAGTGACGTGCTAATTAATAATATTGATGGTATAAAGTACCCGCGTAATATAATAAGTTCTTTGATTTTCACGATTATTACACATTTTAAATAAAACTATTTTAACCGGATTAATCGCGTATATTTTGTATTTTTATACATTTTTGGAAACCCGACGTTTCGAACACTTTGCAGTAGTCCGTGGTCACCGGGTCTACCCGTGAATTCCAAAAATGTATAAAAATACAAAATATACGCGATTAATCCGGTTAAAATAGTTTTATTTAAAATACCCGCGTAATAAACAGCCTGTTCGGCGCTAGGGAATGAACGGTTAAGGTTATGAAAATGCTTTTTATATTGATTATCTTTCAATATAAAATATTGCTTGTATAGAAACTCAATTTGTTCCCAGTTTATTATTATTGTATGAAATTCCTATTATCTTTGCTTGTTTACTTTATATTATAATAAAAATAAATATCTGCCCAATATTGATTAAATAAATAAGATGGATAAATAAAAAAAGTGTAGATATCAAACATATACTTATTAATTACAAATAAAAAAACCTAGATACATTTTATAGATATTTTTTATATTCTCTATTACAACTTACTTTGAGTAAAAATATACATATAGTACATACAAACATATGTTGCTAAATTAATATAAGAATTCAGATCTGTTGAATTGAAATATGAAATGTTATTTTTGATCAACCATAACATTAAAGGTTTTAAAGAGATTATAATACACAATTGGCTTTGGAAAATTTGACCCAATTCCGGTCAAATCCGTGATGGAAGTTGGAACGACCATAAACCAATAACCACGAAACTCCCAATAGACATTGCAGCATCCACAGCTGGCAAGTGGCAAGTCTTCGTAGATGACGTACTCTCATAATAACGCATCATAATATAGAATGTGTAAATATATTATAGCTTGTAAATATATTCATTTAATAACTGACATGTATATGTAAAAGTTAATTCGATATTATTAGATGTGAACCCTATTTAAAGTTCGAAAATAATAAGAAAAATATAAGCACAAAATTTCCGATAAGAAAACGTTTATACGAAATACCGCCAACTTTTTTTAATCTTATCTTCGGGTTTGATCCCCAATCGAGGAAATGAAATATTTATTTAAATGTATATTTTCATTTCTTTGTTCTCGTGTCGAAGCAAAGCGCGGCGTTAAGTTCCGCCACTGAACACGCAATGCCTCCAGGATTCGGCGGGAAATTAAGAACGGTAGGTTCCTCCGCAGGCTTCTTACCCTGCTGCGTGCGGAGATACAGTGTGAAATTGATTTAATTTAACTGAAAATATACTTAATTATTTTTTAAGCATAAGAACAAATACATTTTTTGCCGTAGCGTCCTCATTTATCAGAGACAGAAGAAACCTAGATTTGCTCTCCAATTAAATTATTATCGTCTAGACGTTGTATGCTAGATGGCAATTTGATTCTGCACTATGTAATAAAACCGAAGAAATTACTAAATTATAAATATTAACATCCTTTGTAACTGACATCCCACCCTGCTCCTCAATAAAATATTTAAATAAAATTATTTAAATAATATAATAATTTTATTATTTTAGTATGGCTCGTGATACGTCTAATATAGTTAGAACCCTTTCGTAAGTAATCCAAGATCTTTCAGAGATTCAGAGGTAACAATATTAATATGAAATGTACCATAAATTGAATATAAGTACAAATAAAATATATTATGATAAATAACATGTCATAGTCTGTCCATTTTAATCTCCCGTGACATTTCTTAAGTATATCGAAGACGTCCTATCTTCCTCTCTACTGTGTAAAATATTTAAGCGCAAGGGCATCGCCCCGCCCCTACACCGTGAATTCCTACCAGACCGTGGTTGCAACAGTCTTTATTGAACTCTCCAGGAAGTTCGTGTGTGATCTTCCTTAACGTGCTGGTTACGCTTGTTTATATTAAGATTGTATTAGAATTGTGATTCGTGACGTTGATTGATTTGTGAGATCAATATAAGTCGTTGGTTCGAACGCACTATCGCAAGGCGGCCGATATGTTAAATAAACTCACGGCAGACACCCCACAGTCGTGTCTCATTTGTTTTCTACAGTAAAACAAGTTGTTAGACTCATAGGTGGACACTACTACATACACCAGAGTTCCAGAACATAAAATAGCACCACACACCTGTACGAGACGGGCGGACACTACTACATACATCAGAGTTCCAGGACATAAAATAGCACCACACACCCATACAAGACGGGCAGACACTACTACATACACCGGAATTCCAGAACATAAAATAACACCACACACCTACTCATCATATAACGAGTTATAGAACAATTGTAGAAACTGTTTTACATATATGTATATCCAATAACATACAAGCACTGCTTATGCATCGTAAGCGCACCGCAAAACAACGTCGATCGCAGTTTAACAATAAAAGGCCATAGCAATTTACCTAGACAAGCATATTAGTACCAGCGAAGCCAAGCAGCAGTCGATTGTGACTCCAATATCAGTTATTAGTAAACCATAAAGTCAATGAACTCTAAAAGTCATATAAATCGTAAATAGTTAATATTTTGTTAATGTCTAATATCTTTATGATAATTAATTAAATATCTAGACAGATTACTTTTATTGTAGGACATTAAATAGACTCATATTATATAATATTTATAAATTGTAAATATGTATTTTGATATAATAGTTTTATATCATATAATATTATAAATGATACTATTATAGTAATATTTCCTTTTACAGTCACATGTTAAATATTTACTAATATATATAGAAATTACATTTATAAGTAATTATAATTCACCAAACCTATTTAATTCTGTATTTCACAATTCCCATACACGCATCTAACAAAGATGGCGGCAGGCATTCTGCGTACATTAATATAATTGTAATTTTACATACCTCATAAAATCATATTCATGTATTTATTTCCATTTACTAAATAAATAATATTTATCTCTGGGTATTGACGGCATTACGTGCATTAACATTATTCTTCTTTGTTTCAATAATAAGCTATTAAAAACTTACCGACCAAGTATTCCAAAACAAGCAATCGTAAATAGTGAAAGCACTTATAATTTATCTTACCAGTCTCGAATACTTATGTCACTACTACATGTACTAACTAACATACTTTTTACATATAAGATGTAACTAAATATACATTAATTATAAATTAAAACTTCTCTAAACATTTTGAATAACTATCCTTCACCAGACGCGTCGGCCATCTCCCTTCTCTTTCTTTCCTATCCCTGACTTTGAGGTTGACAGTAGCTTATTCAGCCAACATGATATTTTACAATATTTAAAATATTAATTATGTTATTATTTATTTTAAATTATAATACATAATGTTTAAATATAATTATTAAATTATTTTCAATAAATGTATTTTATATCTACGTATTTCACCTACGGTATATTACTTCACTTTAATATTACTTGTGAACGGAACGCGTAATTAAAGAACTGAACTAAACTATTATTTTTAAGATTGTATTTTTCTTAATCTATAAATTAAATAATGTTCTAAATTATATAATTATATTTATAAATTTTTTTTATAAATTATTATTATTTTGAATTTACCTACACATTTTACTTCTGGTATGGATCGTTACACCTTTCAAGTGGGATCTACAAATATCACCTTCATACTTCAGGGGGACTTTTCTTTTGATTCTATAATGAAACAGTTTTACATAAACTGTTTCACTATAGAATCAGTGAAACAGTTTATGTAAAACTGTTTCATTATAGAATCAAAAGAGAATACCCAAGAGTTAATAATGATATAGCTACTTTGAAAAATGATAAGATAAATACGTAGCTGTGTAGATTAGGCGGACCATAATATCAATTTGGAATGTATAATCGCGACTTGCTTTGATTTCTTTTTAGGCATATTTTTTAAGAATAGTTGAAAAACCTTAATATATAGTCATATAAGTAGTAGCGTTTACAAGATTCTAATTGAAATATAGTAGCTGTTAATATGAATATACTTAAGAACTAAAAACCCATACACAAGAGAACTTAAAAAAATAATGATAATGTTTCGGACAGAAAAAATTATAAAATCGTAGCAAGCAGAAGTAAATTATATTAGCAATTATATCTATATCAAATTACCAAATATAATGGGGCAGCAATAGCGTCCCAGCTACCGCCCGCGTTGTTCCCATTTCAATAAAGATAATATTAAACGAGCACCTAAATATAAATTTTATTGAATACTACTAAAATGGAACAGGCCAGATTGTTATATAATATTCGCGTATACTAACTCAATTATTATTTAACAGCTTATTTAACGTTGATATTACTTTTAAAACGTTGTATATTTTTAAACGATGTACCTGCATATTTTTTTTATGAAATAACGTTTCTTGTAAATTTTATATTACGTCAAGTGAACTTATCTCAAATAATATACGCGTTAGATATTTAGAGTACGATGTAAAGAGATATTTTACTGCTAACGAGTTAGAAGTTCAGGGAACCTATGTTTATGTGGTGAATCTGGAGCAATTAGCAGCATTTTCAAGTTTATCTTCCTATATCCAAATGATGTTGACCTAAAATAAAAAAAAACCGGTCAAGTGGCAGTCGGGCTCACCCATCGAGGGTTCCGTAACGGTACGTGCGTAGGTCTACGGGAAATATCCTATAATTTATCTATTCTAAGACTAAACCTTAAGGAAATCCAGAACATCATTTAAAATAAAAATAAATTTTACTATATAACATACAATATACGACAAAAAAACATATTTTTATTGGATTGGATGCAACGAAGCGAACGTTGACTTGCAACGTTGTGGGAAGTCATTTAAAATTTACATACTATTTATGTCCATACAATATATAGCTTACTACACTCGATCACTATGTCAGTTTTTTTCGAGACCAGTAGTAGCGCAGGGGCACAAAGTGTGACTGTAACATTGACAGGTTGTGGATTCGATCCCCACTCGAGGAAATGAAAAATTTATTTACATTTCTATTTTCATTTCTTCGCTCTGGCTCGAAGGTAAAAACCTTAACACTAGGTTCCCTTTGCCCTGCAGTGTGCGGGATACACCGTAAAGCTGATTTTATATATCAAATGAATGCAGTGTACGCAAATAGAATCAAGTCACTCCGTAACCTAAGGGAGAACACAAGTATTTATTGAACCGATTTGAACCCACTACATCGCGGTCAGTTAAATGCATCCTAAATACACCATTACATGTTTCTAACGTTAAACAAAATACATATATGTATTTGATATCTTTATTTAAGCGTATAAAAGTTAGTTGAGGCCAGTCTTGGCACAATGGCACAAAGTGTGACTGTAAAACCGACTTGTTGTGGGTTCGATTCCCACTGGAAGAGATGAAATATTTACTTAAATTTATATTTCCATTTCTTCGCTCTGGTGTTGGATGGACAAGCGCGGCGTTGAGTTCTGCCACTCAACACGCAATGCCTCCATAATTCGGCAGAAAGTGGGGAACGGAGTGTCTTAACATTGGGTTTCCTCTGCCTACCCTGCAGTGTGCGGGATACAGCGGGAAGCTGATATAAAAGTTAGTTTAAGATGTCTCTTCAATACCCACAGCTGAATATATAGGTTAAGTAGTTTTGATGGATTGGAAGGTATACTTACTCTGAGTAATCTTATTATACAAACGTGCCGTATAACAATGAGCGATAAGCTCCAAGACTATAAGCTAATTATAATAAAGCAATACCAATATTATATTGGTTTATACATTTAGGTTCCCGCGTATAAATCATGTATGGATACATATTGAATGGTTCTATAGAAATAAGCATAGTTTGTTATATTTTTTGATTTGGTTGATTTTTGAGGCCAGTCGTGGTGCAGCGGCACAAAGTGTGACTATAAAACCGACTGGTTGTGGGTTCGATCCCCACTCGAGGAGATGAAATATTTACTTAAATTTATATTTCCATTTCTTCGCTCTGGTGTCGAGGCAAAGCGCGGCGTAGAGTGCTGTCACTTAACACGCAATGCCTTTAGAATTCGGCAGAAAGTGAGGAACGGAGTGTCTTAACACTAGGTTCCCTCTGCCTACCCTGCTGTGTCACAGGGTAAAGCTGATTTTTTAATTTGTTATATTTTTATATATACTTAATATGTTATAAGTACACTCGTGTTATTTCGGTAATGTTTGTGGGGTATGTATATTAAACAGAATCAATATTTCCCTAGTACATTTTAATAGGACGATGAATCTATTTCAAAACGACAAGCCATAAAATAGTTTCAAATGACGGATATTTCCAAGATAGCCTGTAAAATTAGAATATTATGAAAATTTTGCATGTTCAAAGATAATAACCAAAAACAAAGTGAAGGTATTTATTAAAGAAAAAACTTTTCATTTTCTACATTTAACTTTATTATTTCAAGTTTATAACTTTCAAACAAAACCACTAAAATAAGAATGTCATATCTAATAGCAACAGTTAAAACTTTCTAGAAGCGATTTTCTACCGCGACACTGATAACAAAGTACGTTTATGAGATATTATTGTCATTTTTATGGTTTGTTCACATATAAATATAAGTAAAATATTATTCTAGAAAAACAACAAGATTGTAATCAATTTATAATATATAAAATAAATATTTTAATAATATAATTTATATAAAATATATACGTATATGTACACTCATATTTAATTTTATGGGAAATGAATCAATTCCATCCCATTCCATCCAGTACTGGACAATCTCTTCCAGAGCAGAAAATAGAGAGAAATAACACCAACTTATTGCTTACTTATCTTTGTAGCTATTCTGCCACAAAGCGAAATATCAATGAAGATAAAAATATTTATATACTAAGTTTTCTTTGGTAGTCTGATAAGTAAGTATCTTACATGAATGAAACGATTTCTTTATAAGTTGATTTGTATTATCATGTGACAATTTTTCTTGTACTATAATATATACGTGTGTATATATATATATATATATATATATATATATATATATATATATATACAATATCTGACAAAATTAACAATTCAAAACATACAGTATTCTATCCAAAACCAATAGAACATTATAGAATTAAATTTACATTACTAATAACACCGGTTGGTAGAGATACAAATTACTATACTCGATCGCATGTATCAGGGTAGACAGAGAGGAGCCTTGTGTTAAGATCCTCCGCTCGCAATTTTCCGGTGAATTTTGTAGGACGTAGTTCAACGCCGTGCTTTGCCTCGTCACCAGAGCGAAAAAAATTAAAATCCTAAATCTTTCATTTCCTCGAGTGGAAATCAAACTCACAACCTGTCGCGTTCACAGTCACATACGTGTGTCCCAGCGCCACGACTGGCCTCAACTACATAATTATATTCGATCGCATCAATATATTGTATTATTCCTAAATTAATCCTATCTGAAAATAACCCTAAAAATAATTAGTGCAAATACACAATTAAATTTATTTAGCGACAAAGCACGCTGAGTACAGTATAAATAGAATTTTGTTTAGTAAATACAAACATAGTTTATAGTCTATACAATAAAAGAAACTAACGCATCTAATGATAGTATGTACGTACTGCAAAGTATTACTTTTAATTATTTATTGAGATACAATTTTCTATGTCATTTCCTTGACAGGGATTTATTTTTCTAAAGTAAAAAAGCGTTTGCATATCAAATTTTTTTAATATATAAAAAGCTTGTTCAATTTTCAATATTACACATTATATTGCAGTCAAACGTTGAGAAATAAAAGTTCCATTTCTTTTAGAAAAATGAAAAATTTAACTCGTGCGTGAGATTAATATTTAAATCAAAAGGCCGACATTGTAACAGACGTATGAAATATGAAAAATAGAATAACAGAGAACGAAACGTAATTATCGTATTGTGTAAATATAATATACCGTTGTAAGTTATGGATCTTTAATTATTTATCTTATTAATAACACATTTACACATTTATTACAATTATTATTTATTAATACTTTCATTACTTTGCTCTTGTACTAAGGCATAAGCGCGGCGTTCAGTTCCGCCACTCAATACGCAATACTTTAAAAATTTTGAAAGTGGCAAACGGAGTGCCTTAACACTAGGTTCCCTATGCATACCGTGCTATATGCGGGATATAGCATAAAACTGAAAAAAAAAACAATTCAAAATATTTAATTAAAAAACAATTAAATGTTAATCTGTAAAAATGTTTGCTAAGATAAATATTTTTTTTAAAATCGTATACAAATTTCTGTGGCAATTGCGAGATTGCATTCGCTGCTACTGACTTCACTCTGCTTGCTTTCCTAGAACTTAATTATTTCCAAGTTTTGTAGTATATGTATGTTTTACGTTAATGGATTTTTCTCGTGAAATATTATAGTAACAATCCAACTAATATTATAAATGCCGAAGCTTGTAGGGATGGATTCTGTTCCACTTTCACGCAAAAACTACTGATCGAATTTAGATGAAACTGTACAGTAATCATCAGCTTCATGCTGTATCCCGCACACAGCAGGGTAGAGACAGAGGGAACCTAGTGTTAAGACACTCCGTTCCCCACTTTCTGCCGAATTCTGGAGCATTGCGTGTTGAATAGCTGAACTCAAAGCCACGAATGTTGTACTGTACAGTAATATAGCTAATATATCAGAATAACATATGCTACAATTTATGTAAAGATTTTTACTATTATTTAATTGTTAAGAATAGGATTATAATGTATAAAATATGTAAGTATAAGAGGGAGAAGCCGCGTGTAGTATCAATAGAAAATGATTATACATTTTGATTCTTATAAAATAATTTATTCTCTCCATTTAGGCGTACGAGGTCTACACAACCTGGAGATCAATGTACCGAGTGCTGTTTTAATAGGTGAAACTGTAACCCTAGAGTGCACGTGGCAATTAGAAGATGAAGAAGCTCTTTATAGCGTAAAGTGGTACCGGGGACGAGAAGAGTTCTACAGATATATACCAAAAGAATTACCTCATACACGAGTTTTCCCATTACCAGGAATCGAGGTTGACGTAAGTAGTTTTATGGGGGACTAAGCTAAAAATTAAAAGTAAATTAAAAAAAAATCTTTAATATTATTAATAGGTTAGTTCTATTGCTATTATATGTAATAATTAAATAATTTATTCACCCAACATTTCCACCGAGCTATTAAATGATGCCGAATATATGCTCGTTGCAATTTAGGTAGTTGGAATTAATTAATAATTCATTCGAAGCTTTGCCGTATATAATTTAATTACATATTATATAATTTCAATCGAGTTTCATTTAAACTTTTTCATCGATTTGCTGCGACATATGCACAAACAGTTATGCAGCAAAAAGTTATTAGTATATTTTGCATCTGTTTATTAATACGTAATTAAGGTAGATTTGTAAAGTAATAAAATATGATATATAGAACATTAAAGTAATAAATAACTAGATATCGCGGTCCGGCGCAAGGCGGGTAGTGCTGCAAGAGGCGACGCCGGCTATGGCGGGTCGCTTCCGGTGCGAGGTGTCGGCGGACGCTCCCACCTTCCACACGGAAATACGATCCGCGCCGCTGGATGTAGTGGGTAAGCTGAAACAAAAAGCAATTAACTTGACATATGGATTTATTATTTTGTACTGTTCTATCGTTTCTATTGTAGTTATCGTATTTATGGTCAATATTTCTTGCAATATTACCTTTATTTTTATTATTAGGAGCTTCTTATTTCTGATTCACTAGAAAGAGCTGTAACTACACATAATGTTTATTTTTTTTATATTTTTTTATAATAATATATTTTTTAATTAAGCAGTTAGATCTATGAGAGGCCGGTCGTGGCGCAGGGGCACAAAGTATGACTGTAAATCGACTGGTTGTGGGTTCGATGCCCACTCGAGGAGATGAAATATTTACTTAAATTTATATTTCCATTTCTTCGCTCTGGTGTCGAGACAAAGCGCGGCGTTGAGTTCTGTCACTCAACATGCAATGCCTCCAGAATTCGGCAGAAAGTGGGGAACGGAGTGTTTTAGCACTAGGTTCCCTTTGCCTACCCTGCTGTATGCGGGATACATTAAAAACTGCTCAAAGTTCACTAAGCCATTGATCTCGGCCATAGATTATAACACTAATGTTTATGAAACGGACGACTGTCTAACCCCATCACCGTGTCTATTAATCTGTTTGATTAAACAAGTAACTCACTAGACAGGCTTCATTGTGATTTGTGATAATAGCCGACCAATAAACTTTTCGTTAGTTAGCTCTTATAAGGTAACCTTATTAGGTTACCTTATAAAAAATAATTTATTAAATAGGAAAACAATGTAATTTTTAATTTTAATGTTTGTAGCAAAATGTATAAGTTTTCTCTATTTTAAAATAAGCTATCCTAAGCTATTTGCTATCTCTGTCACTAAACCACAAATAGTATTACAAATGTTAGAAATACGTGAGCAGTACTAAAATTGTAGAAACATCGCATGCCAAGATACGCTCACCCCGCAAAACGTCCCTCCTGTGCGACATGATTTCATTTCAAATGTACTCCTCGTATTTACTATGAAATGAAACTAAGAAAAATAGTAATAGATGAAAATAAGGAAACTTTTTTTTATATTTACAAATGTTTGGAAATATATTTTAAATATTTTGGAAATATATTTAAAAAAAATACAAATCTTTGAAATACATTGCTAAGAACAAAATCATCAATGCTTACAAAATGCGAGAATTACGTATGTGCATAAAATTATAATAAATACGAATATCCCATTTATAATAATCAATTAGCATCAAAATTACTTCGACCAGAAACCGCAGTGGTACTCCACGGTACCAATTATTATTTATATAATATAAATATACATAAAAAGGCCAAGGTTTACATTTTTATTGTAAGAATAAAAAAATTATATATTTTTTGTTATAAAATATACAATTCAATGTCGATTCTACCTACTAAATCGAATTATTTTCTTTTTTTTCCAACTGCATAATGCAAAGAACAATTGTTTTATCTTTTATCAGTCTATGTATGTATGAATGTAAGTGTCCTGATTCTTTATTCTAATAAACTATTGAGCTTTTTTTCCCTTTTTAATCATTACGTAGTGGAGATTATTGTCTTTTATGGTTTTTTTTGTTTTTTAGTCTTCAGTTTGTTAGTTTTAGTTACGTTCTAGATTCCGACCGATTTTGGTTGACTGATTTTGATGATTCTTATCTCCCTCATAAATCGAAGCTAATAATTAAAAGAAGGCAATAATTAAAATTCACCACAGCGACAACTAGGGACCATATTGTCAATATATAAGATAAAAAGCGATGTAAAAATACAATACGTGAAATGAATTATCGTTGAATAGTTATTTTAAAATGAGTTTAAGGTTTCATTAACCATTTTTCGTTTAAATGGGTCCCAACTGTTAATGAACTTGTACTTTTACCTAGTTTTTTATGCATTTTTGGGTTTTATGGATTTTCTTATCATTTACATTATAGTTATTTTTGTATTAAATCTACAATATGATCTCGTATTATAGTTGGAGTATACAAGCGAGAACAACATATCTATAATTATGGAAAGCTTTAATAAGGTAAAGTCTTCGTTGTTTTAAAAAAAAACTTTTTAAAATTTTCTGTGTATATTATATGTATATAAGATTGTATAGTTAGATACATGTAAAGACCGCAGATGCTACCATTAACGAAGACAATGCACCGTACGGTGGCTTCAGGAAAATGTGAATGTTTCGTGTGCCAAGATGTAGTAGCGCTTACGGTTATTGGCGTCGTTTACAACTTTTAGAATTTATATTTTTATATAACACGAGGTGCATTTACCGTCTAACTAACTAATAACCTTTGATATTACGTTATCAAAATATACACATTCAAAAATTTGTAATAATATAATAATATATAACACATTTTTTTTAAATAAAATATGGACGTAACCAGAGCGTAGGGCATTCCTCTCTCTCTAGATAAGGCCTGAAGGTGACAAAAAAACGCATTATAACAATTAACAGTAGTTAAACTATCTAGTTAAAGTTATATAACTTATACGACTTTATTTAAGAAGAAGATACTTGGGAAGTATGTTCAGTAGAGATGGAAGATACGAGATGGATTTGGAAAGGCGTATTGCTGCCGGTAACAGGGTTAACGAAGCCTTACCTGCATCGATGAGACGGTGAAACGTCAACACAGCTAAGCGTTTGGTCTTACACAATGCAGTTTTGGTACCGACACTGTTATATGGCAGCGAAACGTGGGTATTACAGAAGAAGAATGAAAGAAATCAAATCGAAAGAACGTACTCAGCTGGTTTGAGTACGTCGAACGAATGAGTGATGAAAGAATAGCAAGAAAAAATTATGATGAAAAAGTGAGTGGTAAGAGAGGTAAGGGGAGACCTCGGTTGACCTTTGAAAGCACAGTATCAAAGATACTGGAGGAAGGTTACGTAAAAAGCAAGAGGAACCCCCGGAGGGCATATATGAAGAGGTTGATGACAGTGCACGAAACCAAAGAGGTATGTAGAAACAGTAGCGTTTGGCTCTACGTTCTCCCTGACTACCCCGCTAGAGATAAAGTGTGAAGCTACTATAGTATAGTATAGATACATGTTAAACATTACTTTATGTATGAAAAGTTGTCATACTACACGATAAGACACAATAAACATTAATATAATTTACAATAGAAATTACATTACTACAAGTATATTAAACTGAATTAAAACCGTAAAAAACAAAATACAGTAAAGGTGAATTTTCATCATCACTTTACAAAGCTATAAGCTTTACAAGAATTATATTTTTTTATGCTTCACGCTGTATCCTGCAAAACACAGGATAAGCAGAGGGAACCTAGCGTTAAACCACTACATTCTTCACATTCCGCCATTCAAGGCATTGAGTGTCGACTGGCGTAATTCAACACTGCGCTTTGCCTTACCACCAGAGCTATACGAATAAAATATCAAATATTTAATTTCCTGAGTAGGAATCGAGCCTACAACCATCGCGTCTGCAGTGACACGCTTGTGCCACTGGCCCCACCGCGCTCAATAATTATATAGGTCAAAATATTCGAACACTTTCTAGTGCTGTAAACTATTTTTATGCAGGTAAATATTTTCGTGTAGAAATAGCAAAAGTCAATTCATAGTGAATATATCTGCAGCGATTGTTTATTCCAACTAGATGCCGAGCTATGTAAAAGGAATGTAAACGGACGTGCCGAACATGGGCTTGCTCCGCATTAGTTCACAGTTTCAATAAAATTCACCTGCCAATATAAATCGATGCTGTAAAGCCAAATAAATATAATATAAAAATGTACTCGATATTTCACATTTTACTTTAGTACGTTTTAAGTACTATTGGTCGATTTAATGTGGAGTATCGATTTTGTTTATAGTAGATTTTATTTTTATATAATTTATATAATATTATATAAAGTAGATGGTAAGTTTTTACTTTTTAGTTAATGTAAACATAATTCGATATTGTTTTACCAAGTTATAATAGCCAATCATGCTCTATATTAGACATCATGCTCTATTTCTTGGATTGACGTCTATATCGATTTTTATATACAAATATTATGTTTGTCGAGGCCGGTCGTGGCGCAGCGGCACAAAGTGTGACTGTAAACCGACTGGTTTATATTTCCATTTCTTCGCTCTGATGTCGAGGCAAAGCGCGGCGTTCAGTTCTGCCACTTAACACGCAATGCCTCCAGAATTCGGCAGAAAGTGGGGAACGGAGTGTCTTTCACTAGGTTCCCTCTGCCTACCCTGCTGTGTGCGGGATACAGCGTGAAGCTGATTAGCTGATATTATGTTTGTAAGTTAAAATAATAAAAATTCCTTAATTATATAATATATTTCATTATATAACTAGTCCTTAATCTTGTTGTTAAAGTTACGAAAATATTACTTCTATAGAACAATTTAAGTCGTTTATAATACTTTATTTGACTAGACTATCTCAAAGTTTCATGTTAGTTAAGTTGAAGTAGATCGTATTGGCTCTTAAAATCCAACGAAGATCGATGTTTTCATTACGTAACTCCCTATCCTAGATATGCTGGTTTAAACTTAGACGTTCCGTTTGATAGATTAGTTTGGCAAACCTTATAAGAATAGTCTACATGGATTTCCAAGCAATAACTGTAGCAAAACACATTTCTTGTTAATTATTTAACAAGAAATATACTTTTACGTCGAATGTTGTTGGTGTACGTCGTTGTGCTTCATTTTTATCATTTTTCTCGTTGATTAAATTTGTTTCAGGCTTAAAAAATAAAGGTTTCACGGGGACCACCTAAATGTGATTGTACAAGGTTGATTAAACGGTAACAGGGTTACCTGAGTTGGGAAAATGTAGCTATAGGGCTTTACAACATGAAATTAGGACGATAAAATTAAAATAAAATATTGTTATGATTTTAAATTGTAAATTTAAATAGCTATTCTAACAAATGTTGATTTGGAACAAAATAATTATAATGAAAAGGAAAACATTTTATTTTTTTTTCACAGATTCTCCAGAATGGGGACCAAAGCTTGTGTCTGATCGGTCTTGGTACGGCGTCGGGTCGACGCTGCGTGCTACCTGCGCTTCACCGCCATCACATCCACCGGCAAACCTAACATTCGCCCTAAATGGCCAGGAAGTACGTAAACATAAACACCAGACGTGCTACCAAATAATTATATTAAAATTTAACTATCGGTCAAAAAGAAAGTGTATAAACGTACACAATAAAAACACTTTTAAATCTTATATTTAATCTTACATATTTATATATTTTCTTTTTTCATAAACTTCAATGAAAATAATATTGATCAAATATCGAATTCTAAAATATTAATTTAGCATTTTTATATAAATGTATTTTATATAAAACTGCTTTTGTCTATAATATTGGAAGTATCTAGTAGCAACATACAATGTTTTATAATAAAATAGAATGCATAGCAACTATAGCACGATGGAAAGCGTTCTTTTCTGAATAAAACTTCATCAATGTGAAAATGATATTATGAGGGCTAGCGTGCGGGGGTTCCATTACGGAGTGTCAATTAAGTAAATAGTAACTTTTACGTCACAAAGGTATATACTTATACATACATCTATGTATTAATGTGAAATGACTTCAAGCTAGCAACGAAGTTCACAACAAACAGTTAGCAATTTACACGTTTTTTTTTTGAAAAATAAAGTATATTGTTATTTTTTCTCTATGTATAATTAGCATCAATACAAAAATAGTGCAATTACTTTATGACAATAGCATGTAAAATGTATATTGAACGAATTCTACGTATTTTTTGCTTTGGCAGCGTCGTAGTTTTTTCTCCGGCCACTACGTAGGCGAGTCATTAATCACAAAATAGCAAACGGCGTAACTTTTGGCTAACTACCCATTATATAAGATAACCATTTATTCAACAAATAATCCATTCCACCTAAAATCATCGTTCCCTAATCCCCTTATGTTTCCCAGATCGATATGGAATCGTTTGTGCACGAGTTACCAGAGTGGTTCAAATGGGACCCCCCGCCGAAATCTGAAACGACTACGCCAGAAATGACCGAGGACGATATCAATTTCAACATATTTCATGATGAAAGTAATATCCAGTATTTGGACGAGACTTATATAAGCCTCCATAAAGAGGAAATCAGGCGCCCTCCCAAAGAAGATATGAAGGTTGGGTTTGAGAGGTCGGGTCCAGATAATAGACTGCCATCTGTAGGTGAAGTTTTATTTGTTGTTCGCCACGAAGCATTTAAGCGAGGTAGTCTCAGGTTGACCTGCATAGCAAGTATATACAACCTGTACGCGGCACGCGCCGAACTAATTTTCGATATGGAGCAGCCAGAAGTTGCTTCGGTGTTGGGCGTCCGTAATAGTGCTGTAGGTGAGTGTTATTGAATTGAGCAAACTTTGCGGTGTCAATTTATTCTACGTTCATGCTAACATTATAAAGCCAATAAATTTGCAAATTGCATGTTGCTGATGTTTTAGTTAGAATGAAAGTATAAACATTAAACAGCATTTACGCTATTAATAATCAGCTTCACACTGTATATTGGAGGCCAGTCTTGGCGCAGGGGCACAAAGTGTGACTGTAAAATCGACTAGTTGTAGGTTCGATCCCCACTCGAGGAAATTAATTATTTATTTGCATCTATATTTTTATTTTTTCGCTCTACTATCGAGGCAAAACGCGGTATTGAGTTCCGCTACTCAACTCGGCGGAAAATGAGGAATGGAGTGTCTTAACACTGGATTCCCTCTGCCTACGCTATTAATATTTATTTATATTTTGTTACAGGTTCAAATAGCGCTTGGATGTTCAAGATTTTATTATTATTACTTTTATATAGTATTCGGTAGTTTAACATTTTAATAACGTTTGTTTAGTATAGATATAAATATGTATATTTATCGGTGAAGGAGGGATCCACGTGTAGCTCTCATATTGTACAAACTCACGTAACATATCCATTGACATTGTTTTTATTATTATAGCCAAAGATTATTTCTATGAAACATAAATGTATGTAAATAATACATTAGGTTTAGGTCAAAAAGGCCAAAATATAGTTTTAACGAAAATATTATACATTAATTATGTAATTATATAAACTTTGTTTGTTGCTGTAAAAGTTGGATATTAATGAAAGTTTTTGTTATATCAATATATTTGCATACTATATCTGATAACATAGTAATAAAACTATATGGATTTAAGCCATTATCAATACAGGAAATCGTAGTGGTATTATATATATATATATATATATATATATATATNATTCATCGTTCAACTTCTACAGTAGCATGAAACAAATAGGTGCCTAAGTAATATGTGATGATTTGAATTAAACATATTCTAAGAAAAAGTAAATTCTGAAAGTATTGAAACAAATCTATTATCCTTAAAATGCTTATGTTAACAATTTCATATAATATTTAATAAGTTATCAATTTTAGAAATATAACCTTATCGAAGACTGATTAATTATTTATTTATTGATTCAAATCTTTGAAATATTTAGTTTTCTGTAGAAGAGTATAGCAGTGACTAATTTATGTTTTATTTTAAATAATATTATTAACTTTAATATTTAAAACCACAGTTTATATTGTTCTATATTTCAAAAGAACCTCCGTCTTATTTTTCTGGATCGACAAACATAGAAGAAAATGTAGGCTAATCATTATCTTTACATGTCACGTATAGCGGTAGCAGTTCGTCCCAACTTTGAAGTTTCAACGTTTTCTTATTCAACATTTATTTAACTGTGCTTACGGAATCTACTAATTTGCCAAAAGTAATAAAATTAAAGAATATTTCTACAAATTTACGGTTCAAATATAAAATTAAATATAAAATAAAAAAATAATATATACGTGTATAATGTAAACTATTTGACCTTTTATCGTAACGTCGACCTACGCCTATATAATAGTAACATTTATTTCTATTAAATTTAAATGTAAATAAAATTGTATATAATATAAACCTATAGAAGTTAATGAAAATAGAATAAAGTGTTGATATTTACCGTAATTTTATTTATTTCTTCATTAGGCTAATAAGTAAGTTAAGTCGTTAGGTCGTAAGTTATTTAAATGAAAATTAATTATTTTTATTTCGTTGCTCTGGTTACAAGACAAAGCTCGGCATTGAGGTCCGCCACTCAACTTACAGAAAGTCTAGAAAGTTAAGCTTGAGGATCGAGGTGTCTTAACACTAGGTTCCCTCTACCTACCATACAATATGGGATATAGCGTGAAGCTATTTATTTTTAAGTCTATTATATAATGATATATTTTATAATTCACAACGATGTAGTTTTACGTACTGTTTTTGGAACTAAATACTGAAATATATATCTTGAAAATGATTTTCTAAATTTATTAACCATGCACTTTTTCTTACAAATATAAACTTAGAGATTAATTATAAGATATGCTTACTACGTAATATTTTGAATATTTTTGTTTTTTTTTACAAATTAAAACTACAGTGCAACGTTAAAGCGTTTAAAAAAATTCAGTCAAATTAAATTCAGGCAGAAGCACATGGTTTAATTTAGAAACAAATAATCTTAAATTATTTTTTACAATTTCACAACAAACTATGTTTGATCGTAAACATACAGGCTTATATATAGTATATTTATTCCTTGTTTCACATTCTATCCCGCACACAGCAGTGTTAAGACACTGCGTTCGCCACTTATCGCGGAAAACTTGTTACTTTAAATCAGCTTCACGCTGTATCCCGCACACCGCAGGGTAGACAAAGAGAACCTAATGATAAGACACTTCGTTCCCCACTTTCCGCGAATTCTAGAGGCATTGCATGTTGAGTGGCGGGGCTCAACGCCACCGCTTTGCTTCGACACCAGAGCGAAGAAATGGAAATATAAATTTAAATAAATATTTCATCTGCTCGAGTGGGGATCGATCTCACAACCAGTCGATTACAGTCTGACTTTGTGCTCCTGCGCCACGACTGGCCCCAACTTGTAACTTGCATTTGTAAATTCTTTTATAAAAACACAACACTACTTACTATTTAAGTGACGATTGGGAGCAATACACGCACGCCTTTTTACTTTATGTAATTATGATAATAACTATGGCACCAATAAAATTTGATGCTCGCTCTACTTATCGACGGCAATGATAAATGTGTCATATCGAATGTACATACAAACGCCTGGGGTTATTAAAAAGCACTTTACTTACCTACCATGTTTAATTTAAACGACAATTACATCCATTCAGGAAATGAATATACATAAAGGTTTATATATTATTTTGTAATTTATTTTATAGTGCCTTTTTTCATCTTCACGTTTAATTTCACATAGCAGGTTGTAGTATAGAGGAAAGCTAGTGTTAAGACACCAAGTTCCTTAATTTGCGTTTAATTTTCAAGATATTATATGTTGAGTGGCGGAACTCAACGCCGCGCTTGCTCTTGTTACCAATGAGTGAGAAATAACCACCACAACCATCGTAATCACGTTCAGCCGACTGAACTAGTGAGTATTATAGAGGTAATAATGTTAAAAATTAAATATCCAAAAGATAAAGTTGACTGACCACTGACCACACAATATAGCACTAACCTGGAACCTTTGTAGGAGAGAAAATGGACTTGACATATTGGCAGCAAGGCAGATGAGCATTGAAAATATGTGCATATATTTTTTACTACTAAATCATCTAATTTAAAGTGATACGAGAATTGAAATACAAAAAAAAACTGGACAAGCGCGAGTCGGGCTCTCCCACCGAGGGTTTCATACAAGAATTGAAGCTTTTTCTGAAATTCAAGCTTAACTTAGCCAGAGGCCTTTCATTTGATGCCTCACCTGAAACTTGACTTTAATACCAAATTTTGTTACCTTTTAGGGCTATTATTTTTTTGGATTTAACCACAACCTGTAGATGCTAGCTGCCATATTTCATAATTCTAGGCCAACTGTAAGTATCTATTAATTTTGATTCCCTTTATAGTTTTACTTTATAGTGTCGAAATATACGTTTTTTTTGCGATATTAACGGCTATACTTTTTTTTAAATAAATATATTTAATAATAAATATTTTTTAGGAAATCAAGGAATCGTAGACTGTAGATCTGTGTATATGGTTTGAGTTTTAACGAAAAGATAAAGACTCTTGACAGATAGATAGACCGACAGACGGACAACAAAGTGATCTTATAAGGATTCCTTTTTTCCTTAAAATATACGGAACCCCAGATTTATAGTAAAATCTATTTATTTACTCTGAAAGTGCCGAGAAATATTTAAAAAATATTCTCATGGAAAAAATATTTATTAAATAAATTACTTTAAGCAGACAGGCACCTTTTATTATTATTCTTTTTAGCTTCACTCTATAGTAGCGTAGGTAGAAGGAACCTGAAAACCTAGTGACGGAACTCAACGACACTCTTTGTCACGTTGACAGAGCTAGAAAATGAAAATATTAAATATTTAATTCCCCCCCGAGTAAGAATCGTACCCACAAGCGTCGCGCTTACAGTCACATACTAGAGCCCCTGTGCCACAATGGCTCCACTTTATTTATGTTGTGTTAAGGAAAGTCATTTGTCACTTGTAATTCGACAGTAAATAATCTAATTTGTAGAATATAAGTGCTCAATAAATGTTATTTCCCGTAAGGATAAAAGCTGGATTTTCTGTTTATTATGGACTTGACCTCCGGTGTGATTGATTGCGGCTTATATGGAACTGCTCCAAAAGAATATTATGCTATTATTTAAGCATTATTTGTAACAAACTCAACTGAAATCTTTTTTCTGTAATCTTTTATGCAATTGAGAGAGGGAGATGGAGGCCAGTCGTGGCGCAGCGGCACGAGGTGTGACTGTAAAACCGACTGGTTGTGAGTTCGATCCCCACTCGAGGAGATGAAATATTTACTTAAAATTTATATTTCCATTTCTTCGCTCTGGTGTCGAGGTTAAGCGCGGCGTTGAGCTGCCACTCAACACGCAATGCCTCTAGAATTCGGCAGAAAGTGGGGAACGGAGTGTCTTAACACACACTTCCCTCTGCCTACCCTGCTGTGTGCGGGATACAGCGTGAAGCTGATTTAATTTGATTTAATTTAATTTCTTTTATGTAATTTGTTTATACATAGAAACCGCTGAGTTTAACTACTTACATATATTTTTTATCTCTAATTATTTTTATATTATTATGTAATGAGGTTAATTTTTCAAGTATTTAAGAAAACGATCAGATTTAATTTTATTTTTACACATGGCCGTCAATATAGGTATATGTCGCCGACGTCAGAGCAGAACCTCATGACTGCAGTTTTTGGAAAAACATTTAATTTATGAAAACGATTACTTGAAGTATCCTTGAAGTCGTACAATAATAAACTAGCTAGGGCCGATATATAAAACAGTACAATCTAGTACCAGTTTCAATTTCGATTTTCTTTAAATACTTTAAAGAAAATAAGAAAAATATTTTAACTTTCTTTCTTTGTTTAGGGTTCAGTATCTAAAAAGAACATCAAATCCTCATAGGAAATCAGAGATTAAGTGTCTTGCCTGTAAGGGAACAAATAATAAAAACAGGCAAAGAGTGAAATTAATCATTAAAGAGTTATTAAACAAAAACTTATTAATAAATACTTTTTAGAAAATTTTAACGTAGCAGGATTTAAGCCCGCATTTCATAGAAGTCGTCCAAGCGCTTTGACCACTAAGCCAAGCGTTTTTATCAAAATGTTACAATTATAATTTATCAAAAGAAAGTGACACATAAAAATTTAAAAAAACGTGCCTTAATAGTTTCTTTTTTTTCATAAAAGGTAAAATTAATTAAAACCCAACATTTTAATCAAAATCACTTTGGCTACCCTTAGACCTACAAAAATTTTACGGATTTCAAAGGAAAGTTCATTTTGTAATCGTTAACGCAATCAGAGAATCACGCTGGAAAATGTTTTAGCCTTTGATGAAATAATCTTAACTTTAAAAGTTAGTATAAAATTAAAAGCAACCTGAGTATTATGTTGAAAAATTAATTAAAATAGGAAATCTAAGACACATTTTCTTGTCTTTTTATAGTACATACCCTTCAATCAATTATTAGCTTTTTGTCTAACTATATCAGAATCTGCCAGTTTTCATGTAATTTATAAAGAAAAATAGTATTATCCATATTTTTTACCTAGATGTTTGATCGAATTTCCCTAAAATATAAAATATACCTTTTATAAAAATTTACTTCTAAAATATAGTGAATATCGGAAAAATCTCTATATGATAAAAACTCTGTTAGAAATAAATTGTTAGTGAGGTAAGCGCGGCGCAGAGTGGTACTTTATTTAGTAATATCATGTAAAAAGTACCTACTCTTTTTTGAAAACCATCGAGGCGCCAACCATCGAGGAAAAACGGTTTCATTATGTTTACTAGTTTTTTATAACTCTATATATAAGTAGCGGCCCACTTGCGGCTTCGACCGCATACTTTTATTATGCTGCATTTGCCAATAAATAGATACATTTAATCATAAATACTACGTAGTAGTATTATCATACATACTTGTGGTTGTAAATATTATCATATAGGACGTCGTCGGCGGCAAGGGTGCCCCCCGCGGGACTCGGGGGACTCGCGGGACCGTTGAATTATTTCAATTTTATATCTTGTCGAAAAGTATTCGTCCAAATTACATGCTATGAAAACGGAAGATTATCTTTATTAAATTTCCTTGATGATGAAATAACTTTCGCTCGTAAGTTTCAATATACATATGAAATAAAAATCAATGAAATATCCAGAAAATTCGTTGGAAAGTTGAGAACACTATATTCCGTTTGCCTGCCCTGTTATACAGGATTCAGCGTGACGCTATAAAAAATGATTTTTACAAACTTATTATAATTGGGACATACATAAATTAAATATTAAAACGACAGCTAGTTTTAATTTATTTATTATGTAACATAAGAGTTCCAACGATTTGTTGAACTTTTGATTCCCAATGAATATGTAATATCCTAATGAATTAAACTCGCAAAGTTTATACATGCGAAATGTATTTGATCCATTAGAACATAAAATGAAACCGGGCGCGGGTGGGGTGTGCCCTGTCATTCTGCTCCGTATCCCGATCACATACAAAATCCTACTCTACTTTTAACACCACGCCAATCCCGGATTAATTTAAACCGAACTTCCATGAATACATAAAAATCCACACAGACTAAAAATAAACAAGTAGTCTACTAGTTGTAATATTTTAACTCTTAACTCTTGTTGATAGTTCGTTTTTAGTATATAGTTCACACGTCAAACAACATATATGTATAAACAAGATATATGTATAAAATCATAGTTTTGTTTAATAATAAAAAAAATATATGATGAATAGTTCGAATGAAATTATTTATAAACTTATCTTAACGTAACTTGGCTTCACGCATTATCCCGAGCGTGGTAGTCAGAGAGAACGGAGCGCCAAACGCTATGGTCTCTACACACCTCTTTCGCTTCGTCCACTGTCATCAATCTCTTTATACATGCCCTCTGGGGGGTCCTCATGCTTTTTACGTGACCTTCCACCAGTATCTTTACTAGAGGGAGGTCACGTAAAAAGCATGAGTTTTCGAAGGTCAACCGAGGTCAATATTTGTAGCTCCTTGGAGGACGGAGTTACAAATATTTGTAAACGACTGTAAAAAAATAATTTTCCTTGAAAAAAAAAGAAAAACTAACTGTTAACTACTTTTGCTTAGAGCTTAGACAAAAATTTTTGTGATATTTTAAATAAGAGCAGCTATTAAAGGATTGGGAACAGAGTTAAGTTTAAATTGAAATAATTTGGATCGAGGAAAGAATTATTGATCAACCCCACCCTCTTGGTTGCGAGAGGGTATTGGCTTTATTGAATGAAAGATTTCGCTCAAATCAACTAGCGGGAGACTAATGGAAGAGTTGCCTAACGAACACGACACAGTACTTTACAATATATACGCTACGCTATCGGTCCTAAATGGAAGTGCTTAATGTCATGTGTTTCTTTTTTTAGTATTTGTTTTGATTTTGCTTCCTCCAAAGGTGGTTTTAAATTCTATTTTACAGAATTTTTATTTACTGCTAGATCTTCTTTTTTTATGAAATCAGCTTCACGCTGTATCCCGCTCACAGCAGGGAAGGCAGAGGCACTTAGTTTAAGATACTGTGTTCTCCACTTTCCACCGAATTCTGAAGCCATTGCGTTGAGTGGCGGAACTCAACGCCGCGCTTTGCCTCGACACCCGAGCGAAAAAATGAAAATATAAATTTTATAAAATATGATGCAATATCTTGTACATAAACTGTATAATCATAGAAGCGTGTTAAATTGAAAGTGATTATTCATGTCCTGACGCTATGACTTTCACCATTTCGCAGCTACCATGAATAGTTATATGTGCAAATAACTATATTTGATTACAAGTTATACCAAGTAAATTCTAAATGTGAATACTTCTCAAATGTATGTCAATATACACTTAGCCTCTAATATATTGTGGTCATATTTTTTGTGGCAATTTTATATTGTGGTTATATTTTTTGTGGCAATATCAGGGTTTTTAAGCAATTAATCAATTAATTGTCACTATCCTAGTATATATATTTATGTAAAAGCATCAGAAGGGGCCTCACAGCGGTCTTAGTTGTCACTATTGATTTGTGGACGTTGTAGCAACAGAAATGTTTAAAAGAAACACTAGTATTCTCTAACGTCTTATTACTTGTTCACTTAAAAGTATTACATGAAATCTCACAATGTTACCAAAATTTACCTAGATTAGGAGCCAACTCCACCAACTTTTTTTCCAAAATTTTCTGAATATTCTGAAGACATAGATATTCGGCAGAAAGTTGGGAACGGTGTGTCTCAACACTAGGTTTCCTCTGCCTACCCTGCTGTATGCGGGATACAGCGTGAAGCTGATTTTTTTTTGACATAGATATTTATTCTTATATTGAATTCAATTGAAACTGAAATATTATTCATTGCATAAAAATGTTCAATTTTTTTTACTGTTTTGTTCAATTTCTTAATAAAAGAAAGAATATAAAATATATATTCTAAGAAATTTAAAACATTTCTTCCTAAAAAGACATTTTCTAACCCTAATTATAACCTACATGGAAGGTTGCTATAGACGATAGGATTATTAAAAGGTCAAGAGGTCATTATCAGCATTATACCAAAGATTAGTAAAACGTATGATTGTATGTAACAGTTTAGAAATTTAAATATAATAATGTTATTACTTAATTACATTAAACGCAACGCTTTTCAGAGTTAATTTGTCGTAATCTAAAGTTATTCGTGCTTGACGACATTTCCTTTTAGCTTTGTCCACAAAGGAACTTCAAAACGAGAAAAGTAAATTAAATAACACTAATTGTTATTTCGACGCAGTCGAGAATTTTTTGAGTAATACACGTGGTTGTTTTAACTTAGATGGTTATTTGGGGAAAAAAATAGTTCTCCCTATTGGATGAAATGCTATGCTGACTAAATCACAATCTTAAAAGATTAGAATTAACGGAAAATCGAACTTATATTAATTATCTTTAGGTTCTGTTTAGTTTCAAAGAGTGATTTTTGAGATGCAATAAAAAAACTATAATAAGCTTCACGTTTTATCCCTGGATAGTCAGAGAGCACGGAGCGCCAAACGTTACGGTCTCTACATACCTCTTTCGCCTCGTCCACTGTCATCAATATATGTTCCTATGTATAATTTATAGCAACGAAATTTACTTTTAAAATTAAGGCAATGGTAACTAAGTAGCAATTTATAACTGAGTTAGCGCTATTACACCTGTTCTTGAATTTCATAATAAATGTTTAATGGTAGGACGGAAGTACCCATTATTACTTTTGTGATTTGCTTTATGCGTAAAAAGAGTTATTTACGATTATGTTATAGATTACGCCACTGACTGGTGGTGGTTCGGAAGACAGCATGAGAGAAAAAAAGACCTATTTTCAGTTAAAAATTGTTTCAAGGATTCAAGTTCTAGTATTATAATGCCATAATATTAAATCCTAAAATTTTATCCGAAAATTGTTTTGAAGTATGGGCACACTATCCCACGTCAATCTCCTTTGTTTAAGTATATGTAAATTAAAATTTAAATCTCTTTTCCTTTGAACATTTTCTAATGCATAATATATGTAGAGCTTTCAGTTTCAAAGTTCACGGTGCACCGATAACCAAGGTTATAATGTATTAAGACGTAATAATATAAAGTTTATTTACCAAGTATTCTTTAATATGTAAAATATTTTAAAATAATATACAAGCATTTGCCGAATTTTGTATAGCGATAATAATATTGTACTGAAAAGCAAAAGTCGGTAGATTCAGTAGGTCAACATTATAAATATGCCTCAAATGGGAGTCAGATCCACAGCCGATGCTTACTGTTCAACACGCCACAATTAGACCGCAAAGTCGTATCGTAGTCGTCAGTATTTAAATAACTTATCAGAATTAGATGTTTGAACTTTTAATATTTTTAAGTTTTGTTTATCTACGTATATCTATGTTTTAAATAACATGTAGCTGGTTATATAAAGCTACCAATAGTTTCTATTTATATAACAATATAATACCAACATATTTACTCACTTTTAAAATATAGATATCTATATACATTACCTACTTATTTAATAGAGGCCAGTTTTAGCGCAGCGGCACGAAATGTGACTGTAAAACCGACTGGTTGTGGGTTCGATCCCTACTCGAGGAGATGAAATATTTACTTAAATTTATATTTCCATTTCTTCGCTCTGGTGTCAAGGCTAAGCGCGGCGTTAAGTTCTGCCACTCAACACGCAATGCCCCCAGAATTTGGAAGTGATTTGAAGTGATTTGAAGTGTCTTAACCCTGGGTTCCCTCTGCCTACCCTTCTGCGGGATACAGCGTGAAGCTGATTTGATTTGATTTGATTTTTACTTATTTAATTTTTTTACTCATTTTTACTTTTACTTATTTAATTTTTTCACAATTAACTAAAACATATAACCTTAATTTGGTCTATTTAATTTATTTATATTTAGACAGTTTCTCTTGATAATATTTGTATAAATTTATAGATAAGCACATCGAATATTACAGTTTCAATCCTTATCTCATTTCCTTTACGAATAACAAGCTTGAGAATGACAGACAGAAAAGCGATAACTTTCCATTTGTAGCTGTCGCTGTAAAATCATTAAGCTGTGAAATCATAACTTAAATATGTGAGTAATTCGTCAGCTTGATGTACTCGTACCATACTTTACATTTTCTATTTTATTTAGGCTTAGTAAATATAATGTTTTTTTAAGCTTCACGCTGTATCCCGCACACAGCAGGGTAGGCACAGGGAACCTAGTGTTAAGACACTTTCTGCCGAATTCTGGAGGCATTGCGTGTTGAGTGGCCGAACTCAACGCCGCGCTTTGCCTCGACACCAGAGCGAAGAATTGGAAATATAAATTTAAGTAAATATTTCATCTCCTCGAGTGGGGATCGAACCCACAACCAGTCGGTTTTACAGTCATATTTTGTGCCACTGCGCTACGACTGGCCTCAAATATAATGTGATTTGCAAAATCATTTGTAAGAAATATATTTTTGACTACAGAGATTTTGAGCACCCATTAGCGCTCTAATAGGTCCTCAAAATCTCTGTAGTGATGAGCCTGTTGGCTCATTTCATAAATCATCATATATTTAGTGAACGTGATGATGATGACGATGATCATTCTCCCGACAAATTTTAGTCACGGCAGCGGCTTCAACTTTTACTCGTTCCTGCGACCATGCCATTCCATCTTTCGGCAAAAATGGTATATTGTACGCGTTTATAAGCTCATCCTTGTAGAAAGTTATGTGATCCATCTTCACATTTTTAAAATATTTAATGCATATGGATAAAGGTATAGTATCTACGTTTAATATTTAACATCTGACATTTAAGTAATATTAAGTTGCATTTGTCAATAAGTATAATCAAGTCACAAATATTATGTAGGAATTTATTCAAAATATTTTAAGCTCACCAGTAAGCTTTACCAATATACTTTTGGAATCTTGTCTTGAAGTCGTGCATTAGATATTTATAAGAATATTTCATCGTCTGTTGAGAAAATCTCTAGCGTCATATTATAATGAAATAAAATCAAATTACTTAATGTTGAACCTTTTTAGATAACAAATTTATATCCTTTCATGAATTATACAAAGACTCAGGGTGAAATGCGAAGGAGAAGTGTCAGTCCTTGACGTCGAAGAACATAAAAGGTTTAAATGTAAATATATGAAACGATCATGAGTTGCATAGCTTTAATTAACCAATGACGAAAACAGAGGGATGTTATAAGTTTGACGTGTGTGACATCATAACTTCCAAACAGATAAACTATTTTGGTCTAGTTTTATATTGTTTAATTTTTTTTAGTTTTACGCTGTAGGCAAAGGATCCTGTGAACCTAGTGTTAAGACACTCCGATTCCATTAAGACTATTCCGTTTCCAACTTTCCGCCGAATTCCGGAGGCATTACGTGGCGGAACTCAACGCCCACACCCTGTCGCGTTTACAGTCGCACGTTTGTGCCCCTGCTCCACGAGTGGCCTAGCCTTAGCCATGATTCCAAGATGCTCAGCCGTTTGAAAATTATCGTTCTAGTTGTTGCCCTTTTCTAGTTGTCTATTAACATTTCAGAGCCTTTGTGTCGGAGGTTTTCAATTAACAATTACACATATGCTACATCAAAATCATTGCTTCTATACCAATACCGTGTATGCTAGTAAAGCTGAGCAACGTAGTGTTTTTCAGTGAATTTTAATATCTACACATATATTTCAATTGATGTAAATAAAATCACAGAAGAAATAAATATTCTCAACTAATTACTCAACATGCAATGTGTCCAGAATTCGGCGGGAAATGAGGAAAGGAGTGTCTTAGTACTAGGTTCCCTCTACCTACCTTGCTATGTGATTTATATAACGTGAAGCTAAAAAAATAACTATCTGAACCAATATCGTGCATGCTAGTAAAGTGACGCAGTGTTTCTCACTGAATTTTAATAACTGCACATGCAGTTCAATTTATGTCAATAAAACTGCTGAAAGAATAAAAGTAATATATTTTTTATATTAAGTTGAGTTCCGCTGGATTCAAGGGTGCAGGACCGGACGGACTGGCGAGCATTAGGGGAGGCCTATGCATGCAGTGGACTTTGAAAAGCTGATGGATGGATGGATGGAAATAAAAAATATATGAGAATTTTAATTTAGATATAATTGTTAATAGGAGAGGCACAAAAAAGTTTAAGATTGTAAATTCAGAGAATGAGTTTATCATGAACTGGTTTATCGACTAAGAAAGAAGACCCAGCGAGAATGTACTCGAACCAAGATCAATCATAGCGCTATCTACAGTAATACTACAATTAGGATTTAACAGCAACTGTGTTCTGGTAAAGTTATAGAGCTTTTTATGCCAGCAGAAATTTTTATACTTAAGATCATCAAAAATGATCAGGCATCAATATAATGCTATAGATGAATTCCGCTGCATTGATTTTCTGAAACATAAACCGGAAACAGTCCGTAAATTTAATAGTAACATTGTCCGAGCTGCAACAGATGCATCACTAGCATATGCAAAAGCCCGTGTTTAACGTTTTTATAACAGCAATAGACTTTCGCAAATAAGCAGAGAAAACATAGTGCTAAGTTTCAATGTTCCCCTTTACACCCATTCAACTTAACATCCATTTTTGAAATAGTGAGTGTTTATTTGCGGAACTTAACGTCGCGCTCTTTGCTGTTGCCAGATAAAGGAAATGAAAATAATGAATTTCAATGACAATATATTTTCCTCGACGAGAATCGGACCCACAAATCTAATAGGTCCTCTAAATGACGTGACATTTAAAGTGAGACACTGCGCAGTGACGGCCCTTTTCGTTTCCTTGAATAACAAATATGTTTTTTTTTTTGTATTGATAAATACATCTCGAAAATCGCATCTTGATGACTTGAAAAAATGTAAAGATATTTTTATCGGAACTGAATTTATCCGAACGTTTATTTATAAAATTGATTGTTATGCCGAAAAACGCAAACCTCGTTTATGAAAGCCATATACATATAATATATTACATAAGTTTAAGAACATAACTGTTACTGTCAATATTTGAAAGGTTTATTAAATATATTTTTCGGTTAAATTTTTATTGTTATTTTTAGATATTTTAACTCCAAATCAAATATTTGTAGCTGTATGTCTACTACTATTCTAGAAAGATATATCATTTAAAATCTTACTAAGAAGACCAATCGAGTAATAAAATAAAAAAATATGAATAGGGTACATTCCCATACAAAGACTTAACTTGAGAATATCCATTGGCTTCTCAAATAATATAATAATATTTAGAATGTACAGGTCTATAGAAATTGGTGCTTAAAATAAAATATATTTATTTGTTGGAAACCCTTTTTATCTACAATTTTGATACGAGAAATCAGATAACGAGGCAGTCGCAAAATAGTTAAGATAAAAATAAAAATATAGCTTATGGTTGTACTGCAGATCCTTTTAAGTGCAAAAAAAACAAAAAAATGTTCAATAAAAAACATATAATAGTAAAGAGTATTTTTTATTAATAATAATCAGGCAAAATTCAAAAATATGTCTATCACTAGTCAATTCTTATTAATTATTAAAAATTAAATCAAATTAAAATAAATTAAATTCAATCAATTCTTATTAACTTTTTGATATATATTTTTTTCAGCTTTACGCTCTATCAGCAGGGTAGACAGAGGGAGCCTAGTGTTAAGATACTCCTTTCCCCACTTTCATGCGTGTTGAGTGGCTGAACTCAACGCCGTGCTTTCCCTCAACACCAGAGGAAATGAAAATATTAAATATTTAATTTCCTTAAATAGGAATCGAACCCACAACCTGTCGCGTTTACAGTCCCACGCTTAAACAAGCTCTGCCCCACGATTGGCCACTTTCTACAGTTTTTCTTCTTTCCTCGTGTTACATTTTATAGCATTGAATAAAAAAATCTCTTTGTTCTCTTTAGTTTTTAAAATATTAAAACACTTTCATTTTACATGAGTAAAGCCATGTGATTTGCGGAATAAATGCTTCAACAAAGTGAATTAATTTGAAAGCTTTACCATATATTAAATATGCTGTAAGCATAAATGTTTGATCGTGATTCGTTTGTTTAGAATAGAAGTACTACAACTAATATTTTATAATGGTCAGTGCTTCATTTTTTAAACATAGTAATGTAAGGTTTTATTATTTTATTTTCATCTACATAAAAAGTATCACTTTTACATATTATTATATTATTACAAACAAATTCATATTATAGTAAAATTATGGATTTTTTCAAATTTCAAGTTCATATCTAGAAAAAAAAACGGACAAGCGCGAGTCGGGCTCGCACACTGATGGTCCCGTACAAAAATTGGAGGTCTCGAACTTTTTCTCAAATTCAAGCTTATCTTAGCCAGAGCCCTGATGAGCCTTCTATTCCTGAGAAAATGGCTCTTGACAGACAGACAGACAGACAACAAATTGATCTTATAAAGGTTCCTTTTTTCCTTAAAACGTACGGAACCCTAAAAAGAGGAAAATAATCAACAATATACCTGCTGTTCACTTGTCAAAGAAGGTGGCATAAATAACTAAATCAAAAGATCAAATGTACTTTAAATCTGGAAACCGAACCTACAAACCTCTTGCAGTAACATACGCACTTATTATTAAAAATATCCATAATATATTTTATTTTTAACCGTATTTTGATACTCTTGGCATGTATTTAACAGAACACAAAGACTATGCCTACAACTAAAAAATGTGCAAAATTGTGAAATTGAAGACAACATATTAAAATAAGCTAAAACTATTATATGTTAACTCAAAACATCGCCAAGATACATCACTTCAACGACAATGAAACTGACTTAACGAAGTAAGCGTAGGGTAGAAGTCTTTTTAAAATTGTACACGTAAATAATGTCGAGAAAATGTCAACCCCTTCAGGGGCGAGCTACTCTCGCCCCTCCCAGCCCGGTGACGCTGTCAAGACCAGTCCAGGTCAACAGTATTAAGCCAATTCGAAAAAAAAATGTCAACCCATATCCATTAAATCCTTTGCTCTCATTTTCATATATCAACTGAAAGACAAGATGTGTATGTAAATAAGAATTCAATTAAAAATGTACACAATTTTTTTATATCACTTCACTTAAAAATAAAATAAAAGAAAACGGTAAAATGTAAAAGATTATCGAATATTGTCTATTTGAAAAAGAATATATATATATATATATATATATATATATATATATATATATATATATATATATATTCTAGGCATATCAGTATTTATACAAACAGATATTTCGTGTGTTCATAACAAATTATTATTGTTAAAATATATTTTAATCAGTTTGTGATTTTGGAGTCTATTTACTTTGCTTAACCATAATCTGTTTAGCGATACGCGTGGGTGTATTTAATCTCCATAGTGAATACTTTTAAGTGGTCCTTCGTTGGATCAACAAATACGAATATCTAACAACTGGCTAGCTTTTAACCTACAATGTACTCTATATATAATAACTTGCGTATTATTGAGAATTCTATAAATCTTTTATGATATAATTAAATTTTTTGTCTTTACTTGAGTTTATCATTAAATGACCTGTTGTGTAATAGAATGGGCGGATAATATAATAATATATTGTACTTCGGCTTCAAACGATGACATTTTCTGAAGCACATATGTGTTTAGCAATATTTTTTTTATGTACTCCGCATATATCAGGTATAGGTTCCGCATAGGCAGGCCTTACCAGAATTATACCAGAGCGAGGAAGTTGAAAAAATCATTCCACCGAGATAAAATCGAATCCATGCGTCACGAACCACGATGACCTTTGTATATTAAGAATTTTTTTACACTCCAAATTAGGAATAACAAATAAAGTATTCATATTTTTATTTATCAAGTTTATTTATTAAATATTATTAATTATACCGACTGGTTGTGGGTTCGATCCCCACTCGAGGAGATGAAATATTTACTTAAATTTATATTTCCATTTCTTCGCTCTGGTGTCGATGTTAAGCGCGGCGTTGAGTTCTGCCACTCAACACGCAATGCCTCCAGAATTCGGCAGAAAGTGGGGAACGGAGTGTCTTAACACTAGGTTCCCTCTGCCTACCCTGCTGTGTGCGGGATACAGCGTGAAGCTAATTTAATTTATTTTATTAATTATATGTCTACCCAGAAATTAGCATTTGCATTAAATAAAACAAAACATCATCATTTTAATGTCAATGATGTGACATTAAAATCATAATTTCTCGCTATATACTTCACAGCCCGATAAAAATGTATATATTTTATATAAACAAAAAGAAGAACTACAAAAAATTACATAAAACTTTTGTACAAATTTTAAGCTTAAAATTTAATCTGTGAAAAATAAATTCCTTATTATATTACGTTACATTTTTTTAAAAATGTTTTTTTATTAAAGATGCCGCAGCGTGTAACAAGTCGGTAAATTGGATTAGCGCGCCGGTTAAATGAGGTACATTATCGTACCCTTACTTTGAATGAAGATTTGACCGCTAAACTGATAATAGCAAATGAATTAGATTCGATAATAATGATAAGAATATAATACTTTAGGATCAATATATAATCTTAAGTTATCATTGTGCAGTAAAAATGTTCTAAAATACGACATTTTTTAGATTTTAGCTTCACGTATGCACGCACGCACAAGGCAGAGTAGGCAGAGTGTACTTGTGAACCTAGTGTCAAGACAGTCCATTCCCATTAAAACATGTCCCCCACTTTCAGCCACATTCTGGAGTGGCACAACTCAACACTGCTCTTTGTCTCGCTACTAGAGCAAGGAAATAAAAATATTAAAAAAATTAAAATTAAATTAAATCAGCTTCACGCTGTATCCCGCACACAGCAGGGTAGGCAGAGGGAACCTAGTGTTAAGACACTCCGTTCCCCACTTTCTGCCGAATTCTGGAGGCATTGCGTGTTGAGTGGCAGAACTCAACGCCGCGCTTAACCTCGACACCAGAGCGAAGAAATGGAAATATAAATTTAAGTAAATATTTCATCTCCTCGAGTGGGGATCGAACCCACAACCAGTCGATTTTGCAGTCACACCTCGTGCCGCTGCGCCACGACCGGCCTCCTGAATAAAAATATTAAATATTTAATTTTCCTCGAAAGGGAATCGAACCACAACCTGTCGCGTTTGCTGTTGCACGATTGTGCTCCTGCACCACAACTGGCCTCAACTAGGACAATATTATTGCTAAAATATAGGTACAAACTTACTCACATTTATATTATTAATGAAAGAAACTATATTTAAAAGAGTAACGTAAAATAAACGAGTAAAAGGAAATGTTCTGTTCCACAAAGGAATCCAGACATTTTTCACTTAAAAGAGCAAAGCAGAGTGGTAACAATACCGATCCCTGATGTTGAGATAAAAGAACGGTGCGAAAAATAACAAAAGTACAAGAGACCCACTTAAGTTTTTATTCTACTTACCAATTCATTTGCTCATTTCAATAGCTTTGGAATTAAGATTTTAGAGCCTTTGTTTCATTAAAATATCAGTTTCTCTTTTGACTCGACACTTTTCTGTATAATCTAATGATAAAATATTTTAAATGTTATTAGAAATTTATTTCATTATTAGAGTTTTATTTAATGTTAATATAAGTAAATACTATTAAAATGTTCAACTTAAATATATTATATAATTTGTATAATAAGAAGAGAAGAAAAAATATTATAATTTTTTATTTAAAAAAATCATAAAGAATGTATTCTGTTTCAATAAAGTAAAATCATAATTAACAATAATTGATTTAAAAGTTAAGTTATTAATTAATACTACTACAAATAATTCTTTGACATTCATATACTTCTTTGGTGTTTGATGGTGATACATATATTTCTTTTTGCAAGGCAAAAAAAACCTGGCTTAGGTTCTGCATGCTTTCTCTACTTTATGCGAGATAATGATTGAAATTAAAAAAAACAGAACCTAGCCAAACTTATCCAAAAAAAAATTCATATACAGAGTGTTTTTGTCAGCACCACTTTAAATGAAACCACAGTTTTAACTACATTATAAAAGCCAAATACAATTTTTAAAAAAATCCCAAAAATGAAAAAGTGTTACCAAACCAAATAAATAATAAAATTATCGTAAAATTGCAATTACTACTACGTCTTACTAATACGTCTAAACCAGCGTTGCAAGATTTTTTCTAGATGACAAGCGTGATTTTTGAAGATTTTAAATAAAAAAGCGGGATTCTTTCGCCAAAAGCGGGACAAAAAAAATAAAAAATAAGAATTTATTTTATTATTTATCCATTTATTAATGTTTTATATAATGCTTCCAAAGGAGATAGATATTAATATAAAATATTTTTAATAGAATAACGTCACTATGCTTAAAAACGATATTGTTTTGGTTTACCATCTGTAAGGCGGTTAAGTTTTCGGAATAATTATACACAACTTATTTGTCTTTCTATGAAATTATTAGTAACTAGTTAACATCTTGAAGTAATAAAAAAAGATGTTTTACATCTCGTGGAATAACCGTGAAAAATGGGACAATGCCTGTCCCGATCGGGACATTTAATTTTTGGTCTAAAAATCGGGACGTCCCTCAAAAATTGGGACGTCTGGCAACGCTAGTCTAAACTGTTAAGGTATCTTGATTAATTTCTTTATATATAGGTTTGAAAAATGTTACCCTATATGCTGTTCCCGTAAAAGGAGCGCTGACGCTTCCACCATGTATAAGAATTAATTTTTGCCAAATTTATTTGCCAACAATCTCCTAAGTGCAAAACATCTAAAGGCTGAGCTAGTTACAGCATACATTAATCATAATTATTCGTTAATTCATAAATAGATTTTTTTACAAATATATTGCAATTATATTATATTAAAGCACAGTTAAAAATTTACCAAAGTTGTTGTATCAAACAAAAAGGTTTAAAGATATTCTACGAGAACTCGTTAATCCTTTAAGCTTGCAGTAATATTTCAAAGGAAGAGGGAGGCTATATAAACTTAATAAATACTTTACGTTTTTCTTGTTTTTATATATACATGAACATATATATAGCTATATATTGACATCTTTTATAATAGTAATTTTCCAACTATTTACCAATTTTAATTATAAATGAGTTATCACTGTAAATCAGGCCAGTCGCGGCGCAAGAGCAAAAAGTGTGACTGTAAAAGTGACTGGTTGTGGGTTCTATCCCCACTCGAGGAGATGAGATGTTTATTTAAATTTATTTTTCCGTTTCTTCGCTCTGGTGTCAAGGCAAAGCGCGATGTTAACTTCCGCCATTCAACGCAATGCATCCAGAATTTGGCAGAAAGTGGGGAACGGAGTGTCTTAACACTAGGCTCCCTCTGCCTACCCTACTGTATGCGGGATACAGCGTGAAGCTGATTTATTTGATTTTTTTTATTTTATGTACGTCATGTGATAAAAAAATACTAAAAGTACGTTTACTGAGTAACTCGATAGTTGCAATATTTTATTGCATTGTTTTTACAGAAAACAAATTCGTCATATTAAATAAATTATATTTAAATATAAATCTTTGAAGACTTTTTAAGGTCATCGATATTATCTACTACTAACTCGTCATTCAGATGTATGACGATAATGTATGTATTATAGTTCTGTAAGCAAAATAATGTTAAAAAGATAGTTTCGATTAATATTATAGTTTTTCAACTGCAGATTTCCAAAGATTACCACAACATTATCATGTTATTATTATATTTTAGTTGTCAAGGACGTTTTTTATGAATATATGCAGTACCAACAACACATTTTATTTTATATTATGTTTTAGTAAACAGGTTGAAAAATGTGAATGCCATTAAGCTTTTTATCCAAGTATAATATCAAGAGAATGTCAACCCTCGTCGGCTTTCCTTACTATATGGAATATGTGAGCCCTTGGCCCGCGGGATCGTATTCATTACCTACATGAAATTGAGTGGAATAAGTAAAAACTGAAAAGGTCTTCTGTCAATATGTATAGGTACATTTTTATAAAATATGTTATTTGAAGTTATTTGTGCCTTATCATTAAAACGAATCGGCAAAAATATCAAGGAATGAATACAACAAATAGCACATAGACTAGTTTATGTTTAATTAAAAAATCAGCTTCACGCTGAATCCCGCACACAGCAGGGTAGGCAGAGGGAACCTAGTGTTAAGACACTCCGTTCCCCACTTTCTGCCGAATTCTGGAGGCATAGCGTGTTGAGTGGCAGAACTCAACGCCGCGCCTAACCTCGACACCAGAGCGAAGAAATTGAAATATAAATTTAAGTAAATATTTCATCTCCTCGAGTGGGGATCGAACCCACAACCAGTCGGTTTTACAGTCACACCTCGTGCTGCTCCGCCACGACCAGCCTCATGTTTGTTTAATTATAAAATATAAATACTTAATACATAATTCTGATGCATTTCTGTAAAGTTTCATCTAAGTCAGTTCAGTAGTTTTTGCGTGAAAATGAAACAAACATCCATTTTCACAAACTTTCGCCTGTATAATATTAGTAGGATTAAATTGTGAACACTAAACTAAATGCATAAATATTTTCTTATGTGCATAGAGCAAGTGTTTTAATGAAAATGTTTGCATTTTTAAAGTTAATTATTAAGAGATTAGGAGGAAGATATTGCTTATTATTTTTTACCGTGTTGGTTATGGACACCTTCCAAGTAACTGCATTATAAAATTAATCTTGGCTAAGTTAGCTTGATTTTGTAGAAATACCAATGTCAAATACGGGTTCATTTAATTTCTCTATTTATCGAAGGATGTTAATAATTCTAGTTATATATATATATATATATATATATATATATATATATATATATATATATATATATAACTAGAGATTGATCCCCTATTTTTGACTAAAAGTAATTTGAATAAATTTTTGGTTATCATAAATATACATATATTAACTTGAAAATTATTTAAATATTTTTGTTTGACATTATTATAAAACAATAATTATTTTGTATTTTTCTTATATCTGTAAAGAAATACATGCTATATCCTTAAGGTATCGTATAGTGATCCCATTAACCTATCTGGTTCATATAATAATAATGTTTTCTAATTTATGTTTTCAATCGTGTACCAACTTTTATTATAAATGAAAACGAAATTTACTCGAAAACACGATTAAAAAACAGATCACGTACTAGCGAACGTACTTCGAATACAAATAATCCATTATCATAGTATTTTTAACTTTTATTTATTTTGATCTTGAAGATTTATTGATGGTTTGTAAATTGAAGTTAAACGTGACTTTAAACGGTTAAAATAATTTGTTTATTTAAAACTTGCGGCCCGCCCACGGCTTCGCCCGCTTAAAATACATGATTATTGATTTAATAAGCAGAATTGATTGACAACTATAATGACTTCTAATATGATTTTTTTATTACTTTAATCTGTAATATTCTAATATGATTTTTTTACGACATTATCGTAATTTCTATAAGAATTTTTGATTGTTTCGAACTAAAAAATACGACCAATGTTGATATTTGATATTCATAAAATATACATAAAGCTAATTATTTATTATATGTATATATTTTTGTAACATTACGTTCTTTTTACCTATGTTATGTTTTTTAAAGCTCTGTTAAATGTGCTGATGTCACTTAATAATTTAATGTACTGCTTCAGAAACAGCCTTAAATGTTAAATTATTGATTTGGGTAAGGATTCATAATATTCTTTGTAAAATAACTGTAATGTTTGCATATTAACTCCTGTACAGTTTTTAAATTAGTTACACATATTATTAGCTAAATGTACAATTGGTAAATATGTAGTTATTACAGAGTACACGTAGAAAGGATGTTTTTAGGCATTTTTATATAGATTTATTTCAAACGAACGAACGAACCAAAAAATCTATGTATTTGCTTGATATCTCTTTGAAGATCAAATCGTTCTTTATCTCTGTGTTGAATTAATTACGATTTAAACTTAACTGTTATGATTTATGAAGGTAATCTCCACTAACAATTCAATTTTGTTTACTTTATTGTATAAAATATTGTATAATAGTGCTTCAAAAATATATATTTTTATCAACAGTCATATAAACAAGACGTTTCGAATGTCATTCTTTAGCCAGGAATCCTACCAGCGCGATTGTTATATAACATTTGCAGGCAAACTAATGCCTTGAGTTCATTCAAATGACGATAACTTTTTTTTAATGAACCTATTTTGATGAACTAAACTTTAATAGTTAAGTTGAGTTAAAACAAAGCATTTGGTGAAACTTTTAAGTAAATCGGTTCAGTACTTTCATAGAAAAATGTGGACATACGTATCGACAGACAGACAAGCAATTCAATAAAAATATTTTTGTTTTCTATTATTCTTTTTAAGTGTCCCTCTATCCATTTCAGTCAAAATTACTAAATGTACAGACAAAATATATTTACTGTCTTATTATATATAGAGATAAAATTGAGCTTTCGTCACAATATAAAACCTCTTAAAATTTTTAATTTTAATATTAATTTGATAATTCGTTAATTATAGAATATCAAATCTCACTAATCACAATTATAATATCTTTTTTTTTTAGCTTTACGCTGTAACCTACATGTTGCTTCATGGTGGATAGTCTGGGGGAGCTTAGTGTGTAAAGAGATACTCCATTCACCACTTTCCGCCGAATTATGGAGGTATTGCGTGTTGAATGGCGGAACTCAAGGCCGCGTTTTACCTCGACACCAGAATGAAGAAATGAAAATATTAAATGCTTAGTTTCCTCCCACTCGAGGAATCTCGATCGAGGATCGAACCCACAACCTGTCACAGTCATAGTCTGGCGTCAATTAACTTACTGCAAAATGAATGAAGTATTTGTATTGATTTTCTTATAAAGTAATATAATTTTAAAATAATTAATGCGAATCTACACGTAATAAAGTTCAATATATTTTTTTTTGTAATTAAAGGAAAAAATGCAGCGCAGAAAAAAAAGAAACGAATACTCCCATTGTAGAAAAGTGTACGAGTAATACATTTTATCTACGAACCTCTTCTGTCATCTTTTGCTAACACCGACGTCCACGCCATAATCGTGGAACTCCCGGAATGTCACCTGATTGGAAATGACCGTATTAGATTTATTGGGCTAAAGTTCGCATACACATAAGTCCTACTCGGCGTATACTTATCGCTTACAGTGGATTATTTCGGTTCATTTCAAGTTATTCTTGACTCTTACATAAAAGCACTCGATTATCATGGGAGATTTCAACACGTGCCTGCTTAAAAACGATAATCGAACAACTCGACTAAAGACCTCTATCCTCAACTGCTCCCTCTACCAATTGCATTTCTTCTCCTTTAGACTTAATTTAAGTTTATTCCAATGACCATGTCATAGTAACACTATCATAATCTTATTTTTTTTGCAGATAACAAAATCAAGAACCTTGCGCTTAGCGTAACTTTACTGGTATGGATTTAGAACTTTTACCTGAGGAAATATAGATTGGATTATGTTCTACACAGAAAATACTTTAGATAACCAGATGTCTGTATTTAATTCCCTTATTATTAAACTGTAAGCTATTTATGTTCCTATAAAAACTGTGGAAAACAATATAAAAATATAAAAAACTTACAAGATAAAAAAAATTTGCAAAATCTAAATGCGAGTGAGAATAACCGGATGAAATTTATTAACTCTCGAAATTGATGCGACAGGGTGAAAAACCGCTATGTCTGATTACCGATCTACATCCATTTTGCCATTTCTATTCTTTGAACGTCTCATACATCAAGAACTTAATAAATACCTGACTAATAACAACCTTCTTAACCCTTTGCAGTCTGGTTTCAGACCCGGTCATAGTACTTCCACTGTTACTTTCATGATCGCAAACAACGTATCCGGATTCAGGATTCCTACTAAGGAGTTCTGAATGGTCCCCGATGCTTACTGGCGTTCCACAAAGTATTGTCCTCTCTCTTATTTTCCCTATTTATTACCTATATCTGTCATAATATTGCTTCTACCTACCAGCTTTACGCTCACGACTCCAAATATGTCGTCAAAGTACGTTGTACGATCTTTTAAATACTATTACAGCATTGAATAAAGAACTGAGAACTATTATAGTACGTAGTAAATCTTTAGGTTTAAAATTAAATGCTAAAAAGACTCAAGCAAATATAATTGGTAGTCCGAGACTTATCCCTAAAATTACTTTACATAAATTGACATTATATCGTTTGATGGTAAAAACGTCTCTTTTACAAAGTAAAAAAATGGCAATTATTTTTTACAGCATTTATCTTGGAAACCTTATTTAGTGAGGTAAGATAAATATTTGCAGCTGTAGCGTCGTTACGGCGACTACGTTATATTTTATCCATTCCTGATAGGGTTGTGCCGGTACAATCACACATACTTCCAATTCTCAAATATGCTGATTGTTGTTATCTTGACTTAAAAGAGGAGCAATAAAACTTAAATGACTCCCAATTCGACTTCGCCGAAATTCTTTTGTTTTTGTATAATGTGCTCTTTTCTCCGCATTCCCCTTCATATGTTAAAGAACAATTTAAGTTTTTATGTTAATCACATGATTTGCCAATCTGTTTTAAGTGTAGTTTATCTTTTAAAATTCCTTGCCATTCTTCTACCTTCGATACAAATTCCTTTTCTATCAAATCCGTTTAAGAATAATGTAAAGCAATTCCAAATCCGCTTATGGAAAAAATAACAAAATTTTTCTTAGGAGAAAAAAAATGTATAAATGAATCTATGATGCAAACCAAATCTTATCTTACCTGTAGCTACATTATAATAACCTCACTATTTTAAATGTTCTTAGAACTAACATTTGCGCTGCACTTTGACTGTCTGCAAAACTAGATAAAATAAGATTTGTAGATTCCTTTTGTATTTGGATAAGTAGCCTTTTTGTATGTAAAATTGCCTGAAAATCCCTCTCAGGTAGTTTTAATCAAAATTTTAAAAAGAATGATTTTATCTCTATTGTCAAAATTCAAAAATTGTAAGAAATAGAATCAATATTTAAGAGTATTTTATTACTTAAAAAAAACGAAATGTCCGGTATATTAAATTAGAATGTTTTAGCCTCATGTGATAACATTATTTAGAAATTACCCCTAAAATCAGGAGGTTAGTCTAAATTCAATTTATTCTACGCTTAAATAGCAATTGTTTATTGTTTATTTATTATCAGTTTTATAAGTAAAGTATAAACAAAAGAATGAATATTATTAATAATTTACTTATCTTCCATTTCAAAGCAATTTTTAGAATGTAATCTATAACGTTGTGTATCTTTTTTTTTATCAGCTTTACGCTATATCCCGCACACGACAGGGTAAGCGGAGGGAAAATAGTGTTAAGACACTCCATTCCCCACTTTCCGCCGAATTCTGGAGGCATTCCGTGTTGAGTGGCGGAACTCAACGCCGCGTTTTGCCTCGACACCAGAGTGGAGAAATGAAAATATAAATTTAAATAAATATATTATTTCCTCAGTGAGGATCAAACCCACAACCGTCGCGTTACAGGCACACCCGTACGCCCCTGCGCCAAGACAGCCTCATAAGCTGTATACTTTTGTTAAATAACAAATAAATTACATAACAAGGCATTTAAAAGATAATTAAACCTTTCCCAGGCAGCAATAATCCTTATATTTAACAAAACACATCCGTTGGAATTATACACACATTTGTGGGGGATTAAAATAAACGTTTCCTCTCGTATGGGACGTGAGTCTTGCTTTAAAGGTGGTGATTAAGACTCACGTACACGAGAAATTGCTACAAGAACACGCACACGATGCACGCACCTTTGCTGGGGACGGACTCCCTTGAGTGCGCTTTAATAATCTTATCTTCCTACTGTGGCTTCCAGCATTCCCAAATATCATGCAATATTTTCCATTTTACATTACACAGTGATATTAAAGCGTATGACATTAAAATGGTATTTGTTTATATGAAGGTACACTTGGATTTCGTGTGCGTTGGTTTGTGTACCAAAATATTTTTTATACATATAATATTATATGATTAATTAGAGCTTTTATTTTTACGTCTCTTTTTTCATTGAAGAGCTCATATCACTATTAGGCCACTCTGTTATCTGTGTTTTTGTTGGGCTTTATAACCCAATTTCCTGTGTAAATTTTGTCGAACTAGAGTCGGAAATAAACCTTAAAAACATACAATATTTATATCTAAATAGTTTTTATTTTATGTCAAGTTTAAGAATTTCTCTACTTTTATAGCTTTAAAATGCTTGCCATTTCATTTTGTTTGCTACAAGTCGGGAAATATCAATGGTTTTACACAGCTTTTTAGAATCTATAAACGTTTCAGACACAAAAGCTCTCTCGTAGAACTTAAACTACCTTAATGGTAAATATAACTCGTCATTATTCATATCTTTTGTGAAACTTTACGTAGCAATATTTTATAATAGAGAAACTTCTGCACTGTACACTTTGAGACGATTTATCATATTCTCCTTCCTTAAACTTCAAAGATGTATTATAAATATAAAAATCTTTTACTTCGCAAAATTCTGTTAAATATTATAATCAGTACAATAGGTAGTTTATTCATTTCTGCTGTGTTTGTGTAACAATATTTTAAAATGCAAATAAAGGAATATATGTATATTCTATTATCGAAATAAAGTATAAACACGTCTGTTGTTCACATGACTACTTAAAAATCAAATCAGCTTCACGCTGTATCCCGCACACAGCAGGGTAGGCAGAGGGAACCTAGTGTTAAGACACTCCATTTCCCACTTTCTGCCGAATTCTGGAGGCACTGCCTGTTGAGTGGCAGAACTCAACGCCGCGCTTAACCTCAACACCAGAGCGAAGAAATGGAAATATAAATTTAAGTAAATATTTCATCTCTTCGAGTGGGAATCGAACCCACAACCAGTCAGTTTTACAGTCACACTTCGTGCCGCTGCGCCACGACTGGCCTGTGATTAGATGATTGTAAAAACCCTAACAACCAAGGATGATCTTATAATTGCTAAAGCCCACACAAATTCAAATACCGCTCGCTTTGGAAGCAATTTTGGATTAAACCATGGCTAAGCCTCGGTTGTAGAATATGATATACAACTGAGTGTTCTCCCATGTATTGTAAAAAGTAGGCCATGAGACAATAGTACCCGCGTGGTTCATCGTACAATTTAGACCCCTTTTATAATTGCAGCTACGAGTTTCATTTACGAGATGGAATATTTTAATACAAAAATAGATTTATTTTTCATCATATCTTTATTCCATTTTAGTATAATATATGACACATTAAATTTTATTAAATTTTATAATCTTTTGTCTTACTCTACAATACTATGTTCAATAAAATATAATATTGCACCGAACAATATTATATTAGATTGAGAACATTAAGAATAATGTTCTCAATCTAATATAATATTGTTCGCAATCTAATATAGTATTGTTTCAATATAGAAATATTGAAATATTTACATCTAATACCTAAAAAACATTTCCAAAACGTCAAGAATTAATTATAATCAAAATATATTATACTCGTCTTGGCAAGGAGCGTGCAACTATAAACACGACAGGTAGTGGGTTCGGTCCCCACTCAAGAAAAAAAAATATTTAATATTTTACTCTGGCAACGAGGCAAAGCGTGGCATTGAGCACATCCACTCAACACACAAGACCTCCAGAATTCGATGGAAAGTGGGGAACGGAGTGTCTTAACACTAGGTTTCCTCTGCCTACCTTGTCATGTGCGTAAAGCTTAAAAAAAGAAAAAATATAAAAATATTATTCTTAAGGCAGCCATTAGTTAGTAAATAAAGATAGTAGCTAATTAGCGCCTTCCGCTTTTACATTCAGGAAAATGTTTCTGTAGTATCTCTTTCAAATTACATCACCGTCACGCCCAGTCCTAATTACATTATCAAATTGGATTTCTATACATTTTAAATTAATTAAATATTTGGATACACTAAAAATTAACGTTAAAAAATTCAATCCAACAATTACATTTTGTAAGTAAAATATTATATTAAAAAATATCTTGTCAATATTAATATATATCGCAACTATTAACATAAATCGCTATAATAGGTCGGGGCAAAAAGAAGATGCAATAAATTGAAAAAAAATAGGTCCCGCCATTTTTCAATTGTTTTTCAAGCAAGAAAAATGAACGTATGTGACGAAAAAATTCGGTATACATTTTAAAGTTTTATTACAAAAAAGGTAAAAATAAGACGAACGCCGTAAATAAAATTTGTGTGTAGTGTTGATAGTGAATAATAAAAGTCTACTCACGCTTAGCACTGAGTTTAATCAACACCACTTTAAATGTACATACAGTGATAACGCAAATGGAAAAATCACAATTAAACACGGTACAGTATATAAGAAAGTCAACCACAAACATATATATATAACAGAACACAAAAGATACAAATTTGGAAATAAATACTAAATAAAACAAAGGAACGTATGGAAAGCGCATCGAATGGCAAGCAACGACTGTGATATTTTATTATGCCGTCGACAAGGGGGTAGGTGTAAATCTTACGACACCGTATCGGTTCGGTCGACGGCAGTGAGCGCTTTCATATAAATAAACTAAATAGGAATACTTACTACAAAATATATAAATTCTATTAAGCGTATGTATGTATATAAATGATAAATAAATAAATTACAATATTGAAATAGATAAATGACACACATTAAATAAACTATAAATATATATAATAGTTCCCTACAGTGCGGTTTACAGAATTAATGCAGTATCAATAAGAGTATCACAAATGTGGTTCAAGCGTTTTAAGTCTGGAAATTTAGTGTGAAAGATGAAGTTCGCTCTGGACGGCCTGTCACAGATAAAATCAGTGCCATCTTTGAGAAAGTGGAGCAAGATCGACATATTAGTAGCAACGACATTGCTGAAGACCTAGATGTTGCCTATAAAACAGATTTACGTCATTTACGAAAATCTGGGTACAAGAAAAAACTTGTCATTTTGGTACCACATGATCTCACTAAGAGAAACCTAATGCAACGTGTTGGAAACACGTTGCATAAGGTTTGCGATTCCTTGTTGAAACGTAACAACTCCGAACCATTTCTTAAACAGCTGATTGCGGGTGATGAAAAATGGGTGACTTACGATAAGAATATGCGAAAAAGATCATGGTCGAAGGATGGACAGATCGAGGCAAAAACTGGCCTAACTCGAAATAAAGTGATGCCTATGGTGGGGTTAGAAAGTAATCGTCCACTATGAACAGGTGGCAATACCACCTGGTAAAACTATCGATTCTGACCTTTATGTCAGCAATTGATAAGGTTAAAAAAAATATTGAGAAATACCAGCCGGAGCTGGTGAATAAGAAGGGCGTGGTGTTCCACCATGACAACCAGACCGCACTCATCCATAGCCACGCAGCAAAAAATGACAGAGCTTGGCTGGGATGTGTTGATGCATCCTCAGTATAGCCCTGACCTTGCTCCATCAGATTTCCATTTGTTTCGGTCATTGCAGAACTCTTTAGAAGACATAAAGCTAACCTCAAAAGAATACTGTGAACACTACATGTCAGATTTTTTTAACCAAAAATCTCAAAATTTCTACAGGAATGGGATCATGGCACTATCCATAAGATGACAACAAGTCATCGATCAAAACGGCTTATACACATTATAAATAAATAAAATATTATACATAAAAAAAATATTTTCCTTTGTAAAATGAACAATATTAAAATACTTTGGATTATAACTGCTACAAGCTCAAAAACAATTTACACCAATTGCAGTAAATGGTTGAAATAAAATATTAATATAAACATTTTTATCTATATTTATTATTGAGGTCAGACGTGGCGCAGGGGCACAAAGTGTGACTATACAATCGACTGGTTGTGGGTTCGATCCCCACTCGAAAAAATGAAATATTTATTTAAATTTATATTTCCATTTTTTCACTCTGGTGTCAAGGCAAAACGCGACGTTGTGTTCCGTCACTCAGCACGCAATGTCTCCAGAATTCGGCGGAAAGTGGGGAACGGAGTGTCTTAACACTAGGTTCCTACCCTCTGCCTGATGTGTGCGGCGTACAGCGTAAAGCTGATTTAATATATTTTTTTTATTTATCTATATTTCTAAAATACGAAAAATTTTACGTTAGAATTACCTATATGGATCGCCACGCCTTCTAGCGCCGATAGTAGTGTTCTTGGCAGTTACCCAATTTTATGCTCTTGCCTTTACATACATATATATATGAGCTTAAGCACTAATTGCAGAAGTGTGGAAACGAAATGCATTTTAACAATGTAATTTACACAAAAAAGGGTACCTAATCTCGCTTTTATAGTAGAATCTTTTCTCCTTTTCATTATAATATTCTGGTTCTAACAAACGAGTTCTCTGTATCCGTTCTTGTTTCCGTTCCCCAATGTAGAATTGTACAGTTACATACACGAACGACTAGGTACACCTAAAATTTTAAAACTTTTTATTATTTTTACCTACTGATGTAATATGTTGTATGACCTTACATCTAACCTTAATCTCTCAAAAGTTTATAAATATCCTATGTTAAGCTTTTTAAGCATTTAATATAAATAGTTCATTCGACAATATTACGGAGAAAACAATTTCTTTTTACCATTTGAAAAACTTTAGCGACAACGCCAACTGCTGAAGTGCTTATGATTAATTTTTCTAATACTTAAGAAGTGAAACAAAAAAATTAAACTCACATTCTTTCAAACCTATGCTAAAAACATTACATTCCATCATTACATCTAGTAATTATAACATATCTACCATTTAATATAAATAATAAATATTTTTACTCTGTACAATAAATTTTAAAAATTTCACATAATTAAACATATTCTCAGAACGAATCTTCAAAAGAATTTTACTTCACATTTTGAAATAAAATCAAAGTGACTGTATATGAATGTGTGGTTTAAACTTTAAATGCAAAGTACAACATGTTAAAGCAAAAACATGCAAAAATTTGCAACGTATTAAGTAAATTTCATTAGATGCCGCACTTGGAATTCAGCTCAACGCTTTTGATAATTCTTTCATGACCCAATTTAACTAAGGGAACCACAAAAATATACCTAGAAATGGAAAGTAAATGAATATTTGACCTACTTAAGAACATTTTAACAACAACATATTTTTTGCAATTTTATTTCAGTGTAATTATATCTTACTTAATATATAAAATCTTGGTAAATGAATAACTTCTATGTATATTAATATTATAGAAGTTTATTCATAATTTAATAATTATATCAAATATTTTTATTAAGTGCCTTCCAGGGCACCTTCCATTACTAATATTTTAGTAATTTTAATAATTTTTCAAGTAATCTGTGACGTGTGAAAATAAATAAATAAATAAAATAAATATAGGTACTGGCCTATTGCAACCAATTATAAACATAGAATTAAGCTCGAACTCAAATCATCTGTGGTATAATACAATTTATTAGAAAAATCTAGTAATATATTTTCCCTTTTTTCACACCGTGAATAGTTTACGTAGTTTAATCAGTAAATTGGTTTTATAAACCGTGGTTTTTTTCGGATGATAAAGATTTTATTCAAATGCGTAAGGGTAAATACTGTTATCTATATCTCCATATATCACTGATTCGCAACCAGTGGTCCGCGGACTACTAGTGGTCCGCAGAAGCCTAATTATAGTCCGCGAACGATTTTAATTTTATGACAGGATAGTGAGGGGAAGTTTCTATTTGATTATCACAGTTAATTTTTATTATAGCTACAGGCATAGTTGTCCCTGCTACCAAGGATGATATAAAAGTGGTCCTTGATCAAGACAAGCGTGGGAACCCCTGCCATATATAATAAAAGGATAAGAAAGTCAATTCTGTATATGAAAGATATAAAAAAATTAAAATTAAGTCGGTTCACAAATCTATTCTAGAAGCTAAAAAACCACTCAGTAGAATTTTTGTTTGTCTGTCTGTGTCCGTTTGTTTTACAATCATGCAAAAAATCATGTTCAAAGCCTGATACAGCTTATAGGATAGTTTTTTTCTATCATGTAAATCCGTTACGTCGATTACCTGCAAGTAAAGCTAAATTATATCATTTTAATTTTAATTACGAATTAATAAATCACTTATCTTCTATTTTATTTATTCACAATTTAAAATAAGAAAGTAAATTAACGGTTTTTAGTCTACTATAAATATTATTTTAAACGTCAACATTGGTATATTCGTCAGGACTAGCTCAAATTGAATAGCCTACAATGAAAAGTAAATATATTTAGAAAGTAAATTCTGATTAGACGCCAGTCGTGGCGCAGCGGCACGAAGTGTGACTGTAAAACCAACTGGTTGTGGGTTCGATCCCCACTCGAGGAGATGAAATATTTACTTAAATTTATATTTCCATTTCTTCGCTGTTGAGGTTAAGCGCGGCGTTGAGTTCTGCCACTCAACACGCAATGCCTCCAGAATTCGGCAGAAAGTGGGGAAAAGAGTGTCTTAACACTAGGTTCCCTCTGCCTACCCTGCTGTGTGCGGGATACAGCGTGAAGCTGATAATTAAATTCTGATTATGAGTTCATAGCTTATAAAAGTTGATATTGTGTTTAGATGATGTGGTGATGTGAGTATATTTTAATCATTGGTATGTACGTTACATCCATTTATAGTAGATTGATAAACTTTCTCAAGAGTGTATATAAAAAATACATGAAATAATTATGTTAAGGAAGTACCAAATATATTATATGAATTAAACTTAATGTTTCTCTCAATACAAATGATTTATATGCAATTTTATCATTTCGTTTCAACTACGAAAACACGAAAAAATGCAATATAATTGAATTTTTCCTTTTCAATGTTTTACATTTATATTATGGCTTAATTTTTATGGCACATATTATTAGGATATTAGAGATGTAAATGCAAAAAAGACCGCCATCTTAGTACAAACTAACTTTTAAAGAATATAATTATCAATTATACTGAAAGAATTTAAAGAATGTGTAATTTCTGAGCTATAGAGTATTTTATTCTACATTGTGTAATACTTGATATTAATTTTTACTTAGAAATCTCTGCTTTCTACTACTCAAAGGAAATAAAATAAATTTAGTTAATTACACAGTCCGCGAGGTCTAAGCTGAGCTTTGCATTTGTGTTAAATGTTCATGTATAGTGTAGATGTGACGTCGGTTTTCAAGCCATCGGCCATCGGCCTCTCCACCATACTGATAGCACGTAATATATTTCATATTTTAGTATTCTTACTTAGTGCTAGTATTTTATTTTTGTGTTCGATTCATTAAAAGTCATTATTATTTTGATTCATTAAAAACATAAAGTTAGCACTATGATTTAACAAAAATGGAACAAAATAAGCGACCAAGCAGTAAAAAACAGAAAAAATAATCGTAGACAACACTGTTCTTTATTTATAAATGGAAGGATTCATTATTAACTCAAACGATACATCAAAATTTTGAAAACGTCTACGTAGAAGAATCGATTTTTATCATATTTTATTTTAAAAGATTTTTTTACTCTACTTTTAGTTACTCACATACATGCAAAGTTCCGCTTAAAACTCGCGAGTTGTGCTAAAAATAACTATCTCTTCTCGATAACTATAAATATAATAAATATAAATAGACGTCTTGTAGTATTTTTATACGTTTCCTATATAACAATTTTTCTTTCCTAAGTGTGGTATTCCACATTTAAAAAAATTAATAATACAATAATTTAGTTCTAAAACAACATAAATCATGCTCTTAGAACACTGATTATGATAAATTACATGAGATGAAAGTAAAAAAAGTTTTTTGTTATTATTTGCTTAAATTATATATAAAACTCGAATACTTAAACTGTTGGTGCATAAAGTCTAAATTGAGTTCATAAGAACCGCTAAGCTCACTCGATGGGTATCAAGGACGAGTGCTCTCAGAACTGAAAAAGGAAAATTGACTGAATTTCTGTTTTAAGTGACTTCAAAAATAAAATCGCTTTTTGTTAAGGCTGCTTAAAAAGTTTGGTCTTTTCAGTAGCAGGGAAGATTGAAAATTATATTGTAACGTTAAAAAAATTGCAAAATATAGAGTGTTTCATACTGTGGTTACCAATTCTATCATATTTGTTTTTGATGTCATCCTTTTTTTTTTAGCTTCACGCTATATTCCACAAAGGGAACTTATTGTTAAGACACTCCGTTCCCCTGTTACCGCCAAATTCTGGAGACATTGCGTGTTGACTGGCGGATCTCAACACCGCGCTTTGCCTCGAGACCAGAGTGAAAAAATTAAAATATTAAATATACGTAACAACTCACATCAGCTCATGCTTATAATATTAAAATATTATCGTAATACTATTAAATGAAAAGGTGTACATAACTTTTTAATTAAATATCAAAACAAAATAATAAAAATTTGCATAATGAAATTGAAATTGGTGACAGGATAATTCGAGTTTTATCTTTCTAACAAGGGAGTTGTTCAACGCGAATCCAAATAAATTAGACTATGATTTTTAAGAGCTACAGAAAAAAATATTAGAGACAAATTTTCTTCATAAAATTTAAAACTTAAAAGTATATGCATTCCACTCCATTGAAACAGGTCGTGGAGCAGAGGCACAAGAATGCGACTATAATCGCGACAGGTTGTGGATTCGATTCCTACTCGAGGAAGGGTATGCGGCTATGTGCGGGATCTAACCGCTCGCGTTTATGATCGCACGCTTGTACCACTGTGCCACGACTGGCCTCATAATAGATATCTATAGTAATATTAAATATAATAGATATAGTAAAATAGTTTAAATATCATGATTCATTTTTTATTTTTATAAACAATATAATATTTAATATAAAATATAAATATTTTATATTAAATATCGAATAGAGTTATGAACATAAATAAATATATTAACAAATTTGTACAGGATTGCCTTAGGCGTATTTCCTTTGTACCTTTTACAACATATCCTACTGTTTTTACCTTGAAAAGTAAGCAGATAGTTGTTGGATGTCACAGAAATATGTCTACCATGTCTAAATTTGCCTTTGTTACGACGATAAAAAAGAATATATGCTTTTGGGAATTATTATAATTATATTTATTAATTTAATTATTAGCCATTAATTTAATAGTTATCAAATTTATTTTATTATGCTAAGTAAGTCTCAAGTTGAAGTATTTTAAAAGCTATTTGGGGTTTAGTAAGTTTCATTCTTTTAGTAATTTTATCGTAACTATGTAGTCATTTTTAATCTCTTAATTTTAGTAACAAAAGTCAATTCCGGGAAGTAACCTCCTAGTTTTTAAAAAGCTAGCAGACTAACAGTATTTTTAGGGTTCCGCACATCCAAAGGTAAAAACGGAACTCTTATAGGATCACTTTGTTGTCCGTCTCCCCGTCTGTCAAGGTCATTTATCTCACATCGCTCCATGGAGATTGTTTAAACTAAAATCATTTACATTTATGGTCCCTTAAAATACAGAAAAAATTTAAAAGTTTCTATATTAGCGCAATTAAAACATACGAGCATTTATGCATTGACTTTGCCCAATTTGTATGAAAGTCGCTGCGTAATCAAAACCTCTAGGGTACTTCCGTGGACCTACAGTTATGAAATTTGACATGAAATGAGAACGACTAGGATATAAATAAAAGGAAAAATTCGACCTTTCAAAGATGAATCGAGATCGGAAATTTTGAAAGAGATGAAGAAAGGACGGAATGCAAGATCAGTGTAAATGGTAAGATATTAGAACAAGTGAATGAAGTGGTACACTTGGGAAGTATGTTCAGTAGAGATAGAAGATACGAGTTGGATGTGGAAAGGCGTATTGCTGCCGGTAACAGGGTTAACGGAGCCTTAGCTGCATTGATGAGACGACGAAACGTCAGTACAGCTGCGCGTTCGGCCGTACACAATGCAGTTTTGGTACCGACACTGTTATACGGCAGCGAAACGTGGGTATTACAAAAGAAGAATGAAAGAAAGATGAATCCTGTGGAGATGCGATCTCTTCGTAGGATATGCGGAGTCAGCTTAGCTGATCGAATCCGCAATGAAGAGGTACACAGAATGGCAGGTACTAGCGAGGATGTCATAGTGAGAATGAAGAAGAACGTGCTCAGCTGGTTTGGGCACGTCGAACGAATGAGTGATGAAAGAATGGCAAAAAAGATTTATAATGGAAAAGTGAGTGGTAAGAGAGGTAGGGAGAGACCTCGGTTGATCTTCGAAAACACAATATCAAAGATACTGGAAGAAGGTCACGTCAAAAGTATGAGGACCCGCCGGAGGGCAAGTATGAAGAGGTTGATGACAGTGGACGAGGCGAAAGAGGTATGTAGAGACCATAGCGTTTTTCGTTCCGTTCTCTCTGACTACCCCGCTAGAGATACATCGTGAAGCTAGTTTTGTTTAGTTTAGAAAAATCCGATACATAAGATTTGCAATTATTTCATAGAAAAAAATCATTACAAACTTATATTTTTAGTTCATTATTATACAATTCTGAAAATAGTACAGAAGCCTCGGTGAGTCCAACTCGCACTTAACCAGTTTTTTTTCTATAGTAAGACAAAGTAATGAATGTAACATTGTTCGTATTATAAAATATTTTTTCATATATTACAAGTTAAAGCAGTATGATATACCCACTGCTCGGATGAACTCTGCCTGTGACAGTTTGATAAGACAATAAGGTAAAGACTCGAAAATGCCTTTGTAACAGGCTTAATAGAACATTTAAGAAGGCATCCAGTGCCATATACATATTTTAATAGGATATTTTTTTATTTTAGTTAAGCTTTTATTCATTCTTGAAATCAAGGAAATACATTTAGATAACGTTAAAAAAATTATGAAAAAAAATATTTTCAAATAACCAATGTATCATTCTGCATATTTAATGACATCAATCTGAATATTTAACTTTATATTATGATCAGCTTCAAGTTGTATCCCGCACACAGCACGGTAGGCAGAGGGAACCTAGTGTTAAGACACTCCGTTCCTCACTATCCGCCGAATTTTGAAGGTATTGCGTGTTGAGTGGCGGAACTCAACGCCGTTCTTTGCCTCGACATCAGAGCGAAATATGAATTCAAATATTTTTTTTATTTTCTCGAGTGGGGATCGAACCCACAACCGTCGCATTATAGTCACACCCTTGTGCCCCCGGGCCAAGACGGCCCCTTTTGTAATAAACTTTATATTATTATTTTGAATAAATACGTTGATCTAATGAAAAAGGAAATAAAAAAAATCAGCTTATGCTTATAGCATATTAATTTTACTTGTAGTTAGTTTTGCAGCAGTAGTATTAAGCAAGCGTGTAACTAATTACTAAGTTGTAGCGGTCAGAGCGCCTGGTCGGTTCCCAGGAGGCGCGGGTTCGAGTCCCGTTACGTTCAAATTTTTATACGTTTTCTAAATAAGTATTTTTCTTTCCTAAGTGTGGAATAACACTTTAAAAATGTTTAAAAAAAGAAGGTTCCCGGCGTACTCTACATTAGCACGGATGAAACGTTAAACACTATAATGAGTGAGCTAACAGCAGCGTTGTTAGCGAACAGTATCTCTCGTGACTTGCGACATTGTTGTTCAACTTCAACTCTCTAATGAGTTCTCAGCTCTCTCTGGAACCGATATTCTTGTACATTGTACATTTCCACCTTCACGAATTTCCTAATTCATACAAATATTTAATGCTACCGTCTAAATACGAGTTTATTTACGTGAAAATGTTCAATTCTTATTCTGTTTTTAATAATTAAACCAATTTTGTTGCTAAATATGTTTCTAGTGTAACAGCTGTTATAATTGTAGACAGTGATCTTAAAACTAAATAATTTCAACTATAACGGTAATAATAACCAAAAATAAACTGGCTTCAAATACTTCATGTTCACTCTAGAAATACGTAAATGGAACTCATACCTCAACAACTAGAACTAAATTATGATTTTGGAGTGTTTCCTAACTTGAAATAGGTATATAAATTAAATCAAAAACACTCATCTCAGCATTACTTTTAGATTTTGAAAATTTGTATAATATAATAGATAAATATAATAAATAGATCACCATACTCAGATTATCCAATTCTAACAATGTCACATGATGCACTCTTTTTTTCAGCTTTACGCTTTATCCCGCATATAACAGATTAAGCAGAAGTAGTGTTAATACATTCCGTTCCCATTAAAGCACTCCGTTCTGCACTCTGCGCCAAATTACACAAATATACATTATATATGAATCTTAATTATAAATAATAATGCTGAAGGTATAAAATTTAATAACAATATTATACAATATTTTTGAATAAGTAGGTACAGGTGGACATGAAGGTATCTATTGTGTCAGAAAATATTTAATATCAAAGCGAGTAATTTTATTTCATGAAATACCTCTATGTTCAGCATATTCATAATAGGAAAAAAAATTCAATAAAGATTATTTTCTCATCAGCTGTCAAAAAAATTTGATAGAAAACATTATTAGAAAATTCTGTATAATTTAATATAATATTATTTCGTACAGTTTACAATTACATACAGTTCGTGAGGTGTAAGCTGAGGCCCAAAAAAAAATTAAATCAAATCAGCATTACTCTGTATTCCGCACCCAGCAGGGTAGGCAGAGGGAACCTGTTTAGACACTCCGTCCCCCAATTTCCACCGAATTCTGGAGGCATTGCGTGACGAAATACTTAATATTAAAAACAATATATAGATTATAATAATTATTACGCATCTAAAACACTAAAACGTTTAAAAATACTGTCTCTCTTTGTGTGTACTATTAAAACATGCCAAAAAACAATACGTAATGCTTGGTAGGTATCTTGACAATATTCAAGGTCGTTGCAAGAATGGAAGGCCGTGGCCTACAATTGTAAGTACAAACCTAAAAGATGTGCAAATGATGATTATGAAGATTTCCCATATGTTTTATAGTAGGCATATACAATGATTTTTATTTTAGTTCTTAGTACTTTGTTTGACTTTATGTATTTTTCTAGTTTTAATCTTACAAGTAAAACTTGATATAAATGTTATTTATATTAGAAAATAACATACCTACATACAGAGAATAGACGTTTTATTTACATACCTAACCATATATCTTAATATATCATTAAATTCATTTATTAACAGTAATTACTGAAGTGTTAATTTTATCTCTGAGGCCGGTCGTGGCGCAGTGGCACGAGGTGTGACTGCAAAATCGACTGGTTGTGGGTTCGATCCCCACTCGAGGAGATGAAATATTTACTTAAATTTATATTTCCATTTCTTCGCTCTGGTGTCGAGGTTAAGCGCGGCGTTGAGTTCTGCCCCTCAACACGCAATGCCTCCAGAATTCGGCAGAAAGTGGGGAACGGAGTGTCTTAACACTAGGTTCCCTCTGCCTACCCTGCTGTGTGCGGGATACAGCGTGAAGCTGATTTTATTTAATTTTATCTCTAACAATTTAAAATCTTCATCATTTCACCAAAAAACGACTTCATCGAAATGTCTCGGCGGCAGTTAAATTGTCAAGCGAGGATACCGTAAAAATTTTACTTCAACTAATGGAATTCATTTACTACTTTTAGCAAGAAAAATAGATTAAAATTTTTCTTGTAAAATATTTTAATAATTAAAAAATTATATCTAACTATCTTACATTACTTAGTGCTTTAAACGTTTATTTTTTATTTTTTTTAACGCGTAATATAATAGGAAAACCGTTGAAGTGCGAATCAGACTTACCCACAGAGGCCTCGGTGACCCTCGCGAGGGTCCCATATTAAATTAAGGATCATCGGGAAGTTAAATTTATAAATGTTGAAAAGCTTAAGTTTGTACTTATTTTGTATCAAGGCCAATTTTTTATTGAGAACGTTGTGGCGCAAGGGCAAATGTGCGACTGTAAACGCGACAGGTTATGGGTTCGGTTCCTACTCGGAGAAATTAAATATTTAAATATTTACATATTTTTCGCTCTAGTTGTAGGCGTTGATGTAACTCAATACGCAATGCCCCTAGAAGTCAGCAGAGAATGAGAAAAGGAGTGTCTTAATACCAGATTCCCTTTGCCTGCCACCCTGCTGTGTGCGGGATACACCGTGAACCTAAAAAAATATTGTGTATTCCGTTTTGTTTCATACATCATTTTAATTTTCTATACAAAGCTCAGCCCAGTGAAGCTAAAGAATACAAATTGAATGTCAGAATCCAATTTCATATATAGCATTAAGAAAGAAAGGAAAATATATTTACGTAGCAGATACAAGTAAAATCACACTTACACATTTCATGAAATATAAAAACAATTAATCTTTATAAGACATAAGGCCAATATTTTAGAACATATTAGACAAGAAAAAGACCTATTAATGTCAGAATAATACATAACATGATATACAAATAATAAACGCGATTTTTTATTTAATTGAAAGTAACTATTCTACGGGAACCTCTAAAGTCAAATAGTAGCGTCGATTTTAAAAACTTTTATATTGCATATTTTTATGCTATCTATTTTATGGTTCCATGCCTTTTAAGGAAAAAAGGAACCCTTATAAAATCACTTTGTTGTCCGTCTGTCTGTCTATCTGTCAAGAGCCTTTATCTCAGGAACGCTTGGAGGTATCGAGTTGAATTCAAACTTATACTCAAATCTATAACCCCATGATTTCTTGAAAAAATAGTATTTCTACATTTACTTAAAAAAAGATATAGCCGTTTATATCGCAAAAAATGCATATTTCGATACTATAAAGGGATTCACAAATAAAGCGGTACTTCTGGTTGATCTAGAATTATGAAATTTGGCAGCTAGCATCTGCAGGTAGTAAAATTATAGTTAAATCCTAAAAAAATATTATAATAGCCCTAAAAGGGGGCAAAATTTGGTATTAAAGCCGCTAGTTTAAGTGAGGTATCAGATGAAAGGGTCTCGCTAAGCTAAGCTTGAATTTCAGAAAAAGTTCGAGAACTCCAATTTTTATACAGAACCGTCGGTGGGCGAGTCCAACTCGCGCTTGTCCGGTTTTAAGTTTCCAATATCTTCCGACGACCCCATTTCAACTATCGGACAATAGAATATAGCGACAGACAGATCAAAATTTACCGTTAATATTTCTATTTCTGGCATAGTTATCGATCATTTTGTACAACTATAAAAGAATTTGTCGGCAAAGATATTATGAAATTAAAATGTGTAAAACTTTTTTGTAGGTACCTACATAAAAAAATAATTTGAAGTTCAAAACCTATAATATATCAAGAGCATTCCATCCAGCATTCATATTTATGTTCAGCCGTGTAAAATATACCAAATCAAAATTGTCTTAGCAACCTCCTATATCAATTGTTACAATTTTTAACAAAAAAACCGACTTTAGCCGAATTTTATAACCGGAACCAAATTCTCATCAAACTACCCTTGAAGAATCATCGATATTGGTGTGACGTGATATTGAGGTATTCGTCTATTTGTCGCGCACGTACTGAATGTAAATTTAATACTTACGTAATTTTCTCATAGATAATATTGTCAAGTATGGACTAAAATAAAATGGGACCACACGGGAAGCACCAGCTTTCAAATTGAAAAAGAATCATCTAACGTTCACCCAGTCAAAAGTTCTGAGGTAACAAACATTAAAAAAAATAAAAAATACAGTCGAATTAAACCTCCTTTACTTACAGAAGTCAGTAAAAAATAAGAAATCAAAGTAGTCTTTATAATCGAAGTAGTATTCGTTTTATTTGATAATATAAAAAAGCACTTCTGTTTTGTCATTTGCCAATATATGTATCGCGTTAAGTTGGAAACACGGTATAATATTTTTTCACTAACATATTTAAGAATTAAATTGTAGGCACATTTTAATTTATTATATGAATATTTAAAATTGCATTAAGCTGACGACAATCGGTATATGTGTGTATATTCACTATAATATTACCGTTAAAATGGAACACAAACAATAACAAGAACGGCGTTATCATAGCATTTTTCAATAAATTCAAGATAATATCGTCATAATTCAGTAAACAAGTCAAAATCAACATACAATAAAAATGAATAGTTATTTCTCATACAAATCCTTGATTAGAAATTTTATTATAATAATGCCAACGATATTTAACAATGTACATTTTACATTGTACTAGTATTATTAAGGCTAGGCATAGGTTAGTATTATTAGGTTAGTAGTCAGTAGATACTCCCGTCTTTACTATTCTTTCGTTAGATAAGAGACGCTATTTGTATGTGTCAAGTTGCAGGACCTCACGCCTGAGTTCACTAATTATACTAAGAAAATGGTATTTTTTTTTTAGATATAATAGTTCTAAATATATGTATATTCTAGTAAGAACGCACTTTACGAGGAATATAATATATAATGTGCATTTCCACAAGATTGCTTTTATTTTTTATGTTATAATTATATTTTGAAAAAATGAGTAAAAAAATTAAATGTTAATATAACATTTATCGTAAAACTGTAACAAAGATCCTTATTATTATATATTTTCCTTACAAGTTAATCTAATAATGATGACCCAGAAATTGAGGAAAGAGAAGAACGGTGTGCAGAATCGCCGCCTAAATCGTACCATTTGACGTTCCATCCTCGCTGCGTACCTCATAAGCGATATTACAGCGTTAAGATGTACCGTTCTGATATGTTTATATGTAATAATATTTGTTTGTAATATTTTTAGGATTCCGTGTCTTATAAAGCAAAAACGTAATGTTATATACAAAATTGACCACTTAACCCCCTTGGCCAACCCTGAAATTGGTACGGGACTTTCGGTGGAAGAGTTCGACTCGCACTTGACCGGTTTTTTAATATAATAATTACGTAGTTACGAATATCACTTGAAAGATACACATCTAATCTTAGTCATTTAATGCGTACGTTTGTTCATGTTTAACTCGTGTGTTATGTGTAAACGCAATTAAAAACGTACTGTGTAATTTACACATTACAAAAAAAATAACACTAATATGATTGTTAATTTTCATACACTTTCTGCTGAACGAATGAACTATGAATATGTGACCTTTTATAGCTTAGTTTAATGCAACTTCCGTTAAAGAAAATTGACCTTTAGTGTCGAAATACGCATTTTGGCAAAATAAACGGCCATATCTTTTTTTTAAGTAAATGTAGAAATACGTTTTTTTTTTCAGGAAATCATTGGGCCGTAGATCTTAGTGTATGTTATAGATTCCAACTCGATATTCCCAAGCGTTCCCGAGATAAAGGCTTTCAGCAGACAGACGGACGGACAACAAAGTGATCTCATAAGGGTACCTTTTTTCCTTATAAGGTACGGCACCCTAAAAACGAACGCAATTCAGTATATAAAATAATCGGTAATTCAAGCGGACGACGCTGCAGGCGGTTCGCTAATTTAATGTACCTACTCGTATAAGTATTTCAAATAATGAAAAACACTTTTAAATAATATTACGAGAAGTGCTCATTAAAATTTTATAATTTCAAACTTTATAAAGAATATATAACCCAGAACGATTAAAATACTTTTAGTAAGTCTCTACAATAACGACACCGCCTTTGTAAAAAAATTTAATATATCACGATACTTTAAGGTGCTTCGAAAACTTCTTTATAATTCAATTTAAACTTATACGAATTTGAATTAATCTTTAAATTGATAAATTTAATTAAATCTTATCTTGAATGTTATTCATTCATTTGCTCGTCAGTTAAATAAAAGTTATAGTCTGTATTAATAATAAACATTGATGGTGAGTTTATTTCATGAAATTTAATTGAAAAATTGAAATTTTATGAAAGGTGTTATTATTTGAATTAAATTAATTATAAGTAAATGTGTGACGTAAATACAGCTTAACTAGCGCCCCGTCGCTTTATCTGGGTTTACCTCAAAACGGATATATCTCAAAAGAACAATATATCATGTCATATTTATCGTTCATCATTAATAAAAAAGTGGGCTTTTTGAAGAATTACCAATTTGTAGTAGTACAATACTGTAATCTTATCAATCAAGGTCTATTAAGGTAAAGGTAAGATAAAGTAACAAGCAAGTAAATGGTAGAAGCCACTCAGTTTTTTTTAATTGAAAATTTAACTAATTATTTATAAAAGGCATTTCGAAACTCTTTCCTCGGCTTGGAAGAAGTCAGCTGAAAAATTGATCTGGTCATTGTTTTATACCAGTACATGTTTTCAAGTTCGTGTATAGTTCATTATTTAAAAAAATCATCTTCCATTTTATATTTCAAAATATAAAAATTATGTTAATTATGGACATAAGCTCATTATTATTATAAAAATTACAAAACATTTAATATATTATGCTGCGACCGTTTGAGCATAATTGATTAATTATGCTCAAACGGTCATATTGCTTCATTCACTACACATGATGCTTTTTCAGTTTCACGCTGTAAACTGTATACAGTAAGCTGTGGGAACTTAGTGTTAAGAAACTCCCCTTTTTCCGACTTATTGTCGAGACATTGAATGTTAAGTGGCGGAACTCAACGCCGCACTTTGCCTAGACATCAGAGCGAAGAAATGATAACATTAAATATTTCATTTCCTCGAGTGGGAATCGAACACCAACTGGCTCTTAAATTGACAATCGGACGTTAATATTTATTTTAATATTAGTTATTCAGTGCTATACTATACATCTTTAATACTTTGCAACCTACCCACCATTTATATTGGGATTCTAATATCGCTCGCAAGAGTCAATAATCAAGAACCGTATTTCTTTTACATAGAAATTGTCACGTTTATATCCTCTATATATAAAAGTCGTGACTTAATAAAAGCCGAAAGCATTGTGATCTGTGACTGACATTTCCTTGGAGCTGTAAATTAAAGACGAAGTTCTGGAAAAAGTTGTAAAAAATACGTAAAAAATGTTCTTTAATAATACATTTTCCTCAGTCAGTAGGAACATAAAATCACATAAAATGTTTACGCGTGTATAGATATTATGTGCTTGCAAAATATTCAAAGGTTTATTCGTCATTTCCATTTTAAAAGTCATATTTTGCATTTGATTCGGAAATGTAATGGAGGTACATGTGAGGTTTTTCTAGCTTCACGCTGTATTAAGCTTGTGGCAATGTGCGTAGAGGGAACCTATTGTTAAGACACTCCGCTCGCCACTTTCCGCCGAATTCTGGAGGCTTTGTATGATGAGTAGCGGAACTCAACGCTTTGTATTGACACCAGAGTGAAGAACTTAAGATATTAAATTTTTCATTTCTCCGAATGCGAATCGGACTCACAACCCGTCACGTTTACGGTCTCACTTTGTGCCCCTGTGCCACTGGCCTCATGACATTTTTTTAACATATTATAACAACAATTTTCATCATATTTTTAAAAGTATTTTTTCAAGAATTTGTGTAAATTATACTGTTAACAACCAGCGACAGTAGTTAACTACAGACAGCGTGTTAGGGGCTATTATTTAGGTTCTGTTGTTCTATGTCACGAACATTTGCGTCGGTTGTGTTGTGTAGTACTTCATAACTCAGCTTCAAACTACGCTAAGGCAGACTAAGACAAGACTCCTAACTATCATATTTGCATAGGTAATAAATTTTACACTTAAGTACTCAGAGTACAAGGTGTAGAGTATTTTATGATGTGATTGCAGTTTCTGCTTCTGTTTGGCTTGTAGTCATTTTTAGGGTTCCGCACATTAAAAACTAAAAACAGAACACTTATAGCATCACTTAGTTGTCGATTTGTCCGTCTATCAAGTTAATTTAGCTAGAGATCACATGGAAGTACTAAGCTGAAATTAATTCCAATTATTGAAGTCTATCGTCGTAGGTTTGTTGAAGCATATAAAAATCTATGATGAGTTTCGTACAAAATGCAGCAAAATCGATGTCGGTATGTTTTGATTGTGCTAACTCATTTCAGCTATCTCTATGCTATCTCAAAATAAATAAAATGATTCTATAAGGTTTCCATTTTTTACCTTTTGAAGTACGGAACCCTAATTTTTTTTTTTTATATATAAATCGTGTGACTGACACGATGTCATCCCTTCAACCGCTGCGCTAGATAATGACAGAGTGATGCTAAGCTTTTTCATAATTTAAATAATAATTTCTTATAAAAATAAAAATAAATATTTACTACTTTTTAAAAATAAGATATACTTTTTCGTTCAAGCGTTATAATTCAAACCACATATTAAATTTGTAATAGACACATAGATTAAAAAAAATATTATCGACGTTTCCACCGTACATAAATATGATATTACTTAATTTTGATAATACAGTACCAATGATTACCTTTTCTATAAACGATTGAATTGATTGTTAACCTCTTTTGATATAGAAAAGAGGTTAACAAAACAATGGCGACCGTAAATAGAAATTGAATAATTTTTATCAGCTATGCTTATTTTTGCGATAGCAAACCGATTATTCAAACAATTTTACATTTAATCCGCTTTCTGTATGAAAATCCTAAAGCCTCTAAGCATGGGGATAAATTCTTGAAAGGTTTTTAATGACGTATTAATAATACATAAGAATAATATATTTAAAGTATTTTTTAAAGATATAGAATAAAAGTCAAAGCGTAAAAAAAAACATTCAACAAAAACCCGAAAAGCACAACATTATAAATCTTTAAATATTTATTTATTTATCCTTTATTGCATACATTAACAAATAAACATGCACAAAAGGCGAGCTTAGCGCTAAAAAGCATTCTCTATCAGCCAACCTTGTCATGTGGGAAATATAGATTTAATAATATTAATTTTAATAACTAAGTAATGTAATATTGTTAATAATATACAATATGCGTCGAGTTTTACATCGATTATTAAATATTTGTACACAACTACACTAACGTAAAATGTTTTATCACGAACTATATACATCAGGATATAATAAAAATTTTCCAATTATGAAACTAAAGCAAAAAAATTGTTGTGACAAGAATTTTTTAGTACAATTTTCTTAAAAGTGCGCGCTATTTTTCTAATATATAAAATTGTTAACAGAAAATCTAAAATTAAAATTTTAAATCCTGATAGCAACTCTTGAGGCCAGTCGTGGCGCAGGGACACAGTGTGACTGTAAAATCGACTGGTTGCGGGTTCGTTCTCCGCTCAAGGAAATTAAATATTTATTTATATTATCATTTTTTCGCTCTGGTGTCGAGGCAAAGCGCGGCGTTGAGTTACGCCACTCAACATGCAATGCCTCCAGAACTCGGCGGAAAGTGGAGAACGGAGTATCTCAACAGTAGGTTCCCTCTGCCTATCCTGCTGTGTGCGGAATACAGCGGGAAGCTGATTTAATTTTTTTTTTTAATTCTGATAGCAACCTCACTAACATGAATAGTAAAATACAAACGTAATCAAATTGTCAAAGTAAAAGGCGATTGGTCATTGTGCAGCACCAAATAGCATTGACTTCGTAATGAATATAAAGCTACCTAATAGGTATCTGTAGTATGGGTAGCGGTGTCACGCGTCACACTACATATCTACATATATCGTGGACGGTCACCTTTGCCGGGACTCCTGCTGTGAATAATTTCCGTAGCTGTCACACTGTACTTGCTTTATATCGTAGTACGCTTGGCATTTCACCAATTCCGAAAATGCTTAAACATCAAAATGAAGGAAAATTTCGTCTACTTTTTCCTACTTATATCGCTTCACAAGCTGACGGTAACCGGTATTACATTAACGAGAAGTGTTAAATTATACTCTTTAAAAACTATGGCTGAAAGATACGCCAAATGAGTGATAAATATTTTATAGAATAATTTTGAACAATTTTGCTTAATATTAGGTACACATAATAACGTAATATGATATTTTTCTTTATATTTATATATTATAGTATCCATTAGAATTAAGTAATAGAAATAAAGAAAATCAAAAAATTAAATCAGCTTGACACTGTATCCCGCGCACAGCAGGGTAGGTAGAGGGAACCTAGTGTTAAGACACTCTGTTCCCCACATTCTGCCGAATTCTAGAGGCATTGCGTGTTGAGTGGCAGAACTCAACGATACTCTTTGCTTCGAAACCAGAACGAAGAAATGGAAATATAAATTTAAATAAATATTTCATCTCCTCGAGTGGGGATCGAACCCACAACCAGTCGATTTTACAATCACACTTTGTGCCCCTGCGCCACGACTGGTTATATAAAACATAAGTTTTCTTGAAGTTATAATTTTCGTTTTACATAAATTCTTATACGAGTAAGTTTATATACCACCTACATATGAAGAACATAGTTCTGTAAATTTACAAGTATAACTAAATATTATACTGTTTTGAACTACTTTAAACAACATTTTCATTAATAAGCTTGCATAGCTGTTGGCAAATTTGTCTGCTCCAATTGTATACCGAAAATATAATAAGTACTTAAGTACGTTTGACCTGTTTCAGAAAATGAAAATGAATGGAAAAACATTATCTAATTACTCCTATATTAGTAAATACCATCATTATTATGGTTTTGTAGTTCAAACAAAAAAAAATACCGAAACCTTAATATAGATATGTACATATGATATATCTAATATTTTGAGGTAAAATCAGAAAACCGCGTAAGTAAATATTCTCGTCCCACTACTAATCAATTATTAATATTAGAGTTTCAACTTGGAACATGTTACATGTTTTGGCTTCAGGCTTTATCCGGTATAACAAAGTGGTTTACGCTTTATACAAGCAGCAGTGAGGATCTAGTGTTAAAACTAACCGCGCTTCGTTCTCCGCCCGAATTCGAGACATTGACATGAACGGAGAAATGAAAGTAAAAATCAAAATGAGCTTCACGCTGTATCCCACACACAGCAGGGTAGGCAGAGGGAACCTAGTGTTAATACACACCGTTGCCCACTTTCCGCCGTATTCTGGAGGCATTGCGTGTTGAGTGGCAGAATTCAACGCCGCACTTAGCCTCAACACCAGAGCGAAGAAATGGAAATATAAATTTAAGTAAATATTTCATCCCCTCGAGTGGGGATCGAATCCACAACCAGTCGGTTTTACAATCACACTTCGTGCCGCTGCGTCACGACTGGCCTCAAAAAAATTAAAGTAATATGAATATAATCATACCCCAGTGGGATCTGACCCACTGCACCACATATAATAATATACAATACGAGTACAACCGTATACCAAAACAACCACTCTTATGTTTATTTAAAAAGTAGCGGTAACCTTGATTATTTTCAATTCGTTCAAAAACGCTACAAACAGTCGTCGTATAATGAAGTGGACACTTGCCTGAGTCTGTTGCGCTTGTTGTAAAAAAAATGCTTTCAAATGTACAACAAGTGCATTTCTACTACTCTCGAAAAAGAGGCTTTTAATTTAAAATTTTATTTAATTTGCGGTATTCTAGATTTATTTAAAGATTTAGACTTTATTTAAAGCTATTTACGGGTATCTCTTTAGAAACTTTTACTCTTATTATGTTTTGTATACTCCAGTCGTGGCGCAAGGGTACAAAGTGTGACTCTAAAACCGGCTGGTTGCGGGTTCGGTCACCACTCGAGGAGATGAAATATTTACTTAAATTTATATTTCCATTTCGTCGAAGACAAGCGCGACGTTGAGTTTTGCCACTCAACACACAATACCTCCAGAATTCGGCAGAAAGTGGGGAACGGAGTGTCTTAACACTAGGTTCCCTCTGCCTACCCTGCAGTGTGCGGAACACAGCATGAAGCTGATTTTTTTTATATATTAATAGACTTTAAGACTCACATATAAATATATGTGAGTCTTAGAATCGAATCTCGACCTTGCTTCTATTTGTCCTGACATGCAACGATCTTTTCTGACTCCAGTGGTTAATTTATTTATTTTTATATATGTATAGGACCTTGAATAAGTTGCTGCTGTTTTTTGAATGATGGCGTTGCGGCACTCTGTGCGTGGAATTTCGTACGGTAACGAATCATCAAAGTAGTACTATATGTAACCTCAAATTATAGTAGAATAGTGTTTACTACAGTGTCAACTACATATTTATTTTCCCTTTGTGAAAATGTGTACTTTTGTGCCAAATAAAGTGTTTTTGCGGGGAATTTTATTGCACTGCTTTATTCAGAAAAAATCTGCAGCAGAAGCACACAGAATTCTCGTTGAGACAATGCTTTGTCGAATACAACGTGCAGAGACTGGTTTAGGCGCTTCAAAAGTAATGATTTTGACCTTGAAGACAAAGAGCGTTCTGGAGCACCGACAAAATTTGAAGACAGAATTGGAGGCATTGCTTGAAGAAGATCCATGTCAGACGTTAGTAGAGCTCGGGAAAACGTTACAAGTAGATGCGTCAACAGTTTCAAAACGTTTAAAAGCGTTAGGAATGATCCAAAAGCAAGGGCATTGGGTGCCGTATGAGTTGAAGCCGAGAGACGTAGAACGACGTTTTCTCATGTGTGAATTGTTGCTTCAACGGCAAAAGAGAAAAGGTTTTCTGCACCGTATCGTCACTGGGGATGAAAAGTGGATTCACTACGACAATCCAAAGCGAAAAAAATCGTGGGGCATGCCGGGTCACGCATCAACATCGTCGCCAAAACCAAATATCCATGGTTCTAAGCTTCTTCTCTGCATTTGGTGGGATCAGCAGGGCGTAATTTATTATGAGCTGCTTAAACCTAATGAAACTATCACGGGAGCTCGCTATCGACTTCAGTTGATGCGTTTGAGTCGCGCTCTGAAAGAAAAGCGGCCACTATACGAGCAGAGACACGACAAAGTGATTTTATTACATGATAATGCTCGGCCACATGTGGCAAAACCAGTCAAAACTTACCTGGAAACACTTCAATGGGAAGTTCTACCCCACCCGCCGTATTCACCGGACATAGCCCCCTCCGATTACCACTTGTTTCGGTCGATGGCGCACGGTTTAAGCGAGCAGCGCTTCCATTCTTTTGAAGAAGCCGAAAAATGGCTTGATTCCTGGATTGCCTCGAAAGATGAGTCGTTTTTCCGACGGGGGATTCAATTGCTACCAGAGAGATGGGAGAAAGTGGTCTCTAATGATGGACAATACTTTGAGTAATGTCATTGTAAGCATTATATTTTAAATTTTTTTTTTAAACAAAAAACAACGATAACTTATTCAAGGACCTAATATATACATATGTATTTATTATTTACATAACTTTTTGTCACTTTATCATCATAGGTATACATTAAACACTGTTTTTCTATGTATTATCCTTATTTAAACATAAAAATATATACATATATTACTAAAAACTAAGTAAAAACCAGACAAGTTGTAACTACATAAAAAACAGAAATGAAAAGAATAACGTAATCGTAAGACATGAAAAAGAATAATTAAGCAGCATTTAAAATCAAGACTTGTTTGATAATACCGTGCTTATTCAAAATGAACAATTCGAGTTTGCTCAATGTCACAGCAAAATGCAGGTAAACTTCAACAATTTACTGCATCGCAACTGAGTTATTACACGAGGTTGCTCTCAAATATAAATCGGGTCTCTGTGCAGCTTTTCTATAATATTAAATTTAATGTAACTATGTATAGAACAATGTTTTATGATTTAGTCAAAACTATAATATTTATTTTGTTTGTTTTGATAATATTATTGATAAATATTTTACTCAAAAAAGTGCAACAAAAAGGGAATAGTGCGTCTTTGCTCTCTTTTGTACTTATTTTTAAAATACTGCGTGTTGAATTTGGTTGGGTTCTATCGACCCAATGCGTAATGTTCCCAGAATGGATAAAAGTAAATGTTCCAGGCCAGTTGTGGCGTAGGGGCACAAAGTGTGGCTTTAAAATCTACTGATTGTAGATTCGATTCCCACTCGAGGAAATAAAATAGTTATTTATATTTTCATTTCTTCGCTCTGGTGTCGAGAATTTTTATTTCCTCGTTCTGGTAACGAGGCGGAGTGTTGATTTCCGCCACTCAACACGCAATGCCTCTAGAACTCGGCTGGAAAAGTGGAACGGAGTCCACGCTAGCTTCCCTTTGCCTACCTGCTGTTGCTTTGTGCGGGATACAGCGTGAAGCTGATTTTAACATATCTCTGACGGGTAATCGACCAAATCACAACAATCACGTACTTTGAAAGAAACATTGTAAATGCGCCATGACGGTGTCTTAACCAAAATGTTTTACCTTCCTTAAAATTCCCCAAATGTTTAATGTAGTATATAAAGAAACTCTTACTATGTATGTATGTACGTGAACAAACTCAAAAGATACTAGAACGATTTTATACGATAAATGTATGATCAATCATAATCATAATCGAATTTCCCCTACAAACATGCAACATTGATCGTCGAGGAAAACCCATTTAACTTTTTTCATTATACTCGAATAAAGTCCACTCGTACGTATAAGTAGTCGCATTTCCTATTACAATTTTATGAGGGTACAAAATTGGTTTAATTTTCTTCTTTAAAGTGAATGTTGAAGTTGTTTAAATGAATTAATAAATTGAGGTTGCCGTGCCGCAGTGGGACTGCGTCTGATTGTAAAATGTAATGGCGGATGTGAGTATGTTTGATCCCCACGTTTCATTAATTTGATTTATTTATCTTCACGCTGTATCCCATACATAGCAGGGTAGGCACATGGGACCTGGAAACGTAGTGTTAAGACACTCCATTAGCATTAAGGCACTTCTGTTCCCCATTTTTCCACCGAAGTCTGGAGACATTGCGAGTTGAGTGACGGAAATCAACACTCCGCCTCGTTACCAGAACGAGGAAATAAAAATTAATGACCACTACTGCAGTTAATTAATGAACATTAATTATCATTCATTTATTTTTCTTTCGTTCAACATTGTGGAGTCCAAGAAAATTACTTTGAAACAACTAGCAACTTAAGATAATAAAAACAAAATGTTAACATTATTTTCTATATGTATTAATATACGTATATACGTATAAGATAGAAATATGAGAATATAATAATATCCAGCCTGCCAGTCGTGGCGCAGCGGCACGAGGTGTGAGTGTAAAACCGACTGGTTGTGGGTTCGATCCCCACTCGAGGAGATGAAATATTTACTTAAATTTATATTTCCATTTCTTCGCTCTGGTGTCGAGGTTAAGCGCGGCGTTGAGTTCTGCCACTCAACACGCAATGCCTCCAGAATTCGGCAGAAAGTGGGGAACGGAGTGTCTTAATACTTAGTTCCCTCTGCCTACCCTGCTGTGTGCAGGATACAGTGTGAAGCTGATATTATGAGAATATGATTTAATTTTTTTTGGTACCAATACTTCTCAATCTTAGTTCAAAATAAACTGTAGAGTATCTATTGAAACCCGTAGATATATGTATTATATTATATAATCAACTGAGAGCACTGTCTTGCTATCTGATACATTATTATTTAACATCAATGATTTTTTTTATTAATTTGGGCACTTATATTTCTATACAAAAAGGTCATTAGGTGGAGCTCGCCCGTAACTCCGGAAGTCGGCTTGGAAACAATAGTTTCAGCACAACTTCCAAACCAGGGCGAGCTTTGAAAGTAAAGTCGTAAATTAACAATCACATTAGAAACGGCTTTGTTAACAAAGTTTCACAAGATAATATAAGATAAATAATTGGATAAAAGAGGATCACAATTAAAATAATACCAGAAATAACTTCATAAAAATGTATATGGGGCTTCGCTTTTATTTTACACTGCTATGTAAATTACTAGCGTCCCGAACGCGGCTACGACCGCTTGAATTACACGATTATTTATTAAATTCACTGAATTACGTTCGTGTTTTACTATATTGCTTGAAGCGCACTTGTAGTACTTTCTAATGTGGTTTTGAGTGTTTTGAGACTTTACAGCTGCTCTGGTTTTATCCATTGCCGCTACAATGTTTAGAATCACATCATGCACGGTCCAGGGTCAGTTGCATTTGCAGATTCCTGGCCTTTTCTTTATATTGATGTATTATCTATAATACGAGTATATATAGTGGCGAGTGCTGGCGTATGAAACAGAATGGTGATAGTATTAAGTGTTCAAAAAATATATGAATTTCAATAAATGTTTTAAGTTTTTAAATTTTATTTTTATAAAATGCCGTATTATACAGAACACGCTGTAGATAAAAATTATTTGTAAAAAACATCTTATTGTGAAAAGATAGAATTTTCCTAAGACAAATATGTAAAAGCAACATCAACTATCTAATTTTATTACAAACATCTCACTATATTAACACTTACATAATTCGGCCTATAACATGATTGTGATAAAGTAATTAATTCATAGAAAAAAATCAAAAAGGAATTAAATTTTTACTATTCACAATTATAATAGTTTAGAAGGCATAAATCATTTTCTTTGGTATCATAGCTAGCAAGTTATGGAGCTGCATTAGTGTAACGTAGGATTTTGCACCGGCTACCTGAATATAACAAATGTATTCAAAATGTTCAACTCTGTGAACTTTACATTCAGTAGTAATTTTAATGCAATCCACTATATGGATTTATAAAAACTTTAAAATATAATTGTAATCATTGTCGACACAACGATTAGGTATAATTAGAATATAGATGTTTGTCTTCTAGTCTTAATACTCAATAAGATACAATACTTAAATGAAATAATAACGAATGAGTGATGAAAGAGTGGCAAAAAAGATTTATGGTGGAAAAGTGAGTGGTAATGGAGGTTAGGGGAGACCGCGGTTGACCTTCGAAAACACACTATCAAAGATACTGGAGCAAGGTCACGTAAAAAGCATGAGGACCCCCCGGAGGGCATGTATGAAGAGGTTGATGAGAGTAAACGAGGCGTTCCGTTATCTCTGACTACCCCGCTAGGGATAAAGCGTGAAGCTAAGTTAAGGTAAGGTAAGTTATATGAGGAAGAGTCGGTGGTTCCCCCCATAACAGACGAGGAGATGCATTTGGCGCTCGGAAGACTGAGGGCTAAGAAGACGGCTCCAGGTCCGGACGGTATTCCAGGGNAAAAAAAAAAAAAAAAAGGTAAGTTAAGTTAAGTAACAAATTATATAAAAAAAATTAAGCGTCGAGTTTGAACTTCATAGTAAATAATAGATCTAATAATTAGTAATAACTGAACATCTCCTACAGTTGTATTGAAAGCAAACGTGATTTAAACAGGATATTTCACTTTACTAATAAATAAAGAGGTGAAAAAATGAAGAAGTTTGATATGTCAGAAAATTTAATTATAAAGATTCAAGCAAACATGTCCAAATATAGTACAGAAAAGTGTTCACGTTCACGTGCCACGACAACAATTTTTTTATGCTGTTATTATAATTTTGATATAAAAGAAAATTGATATTTAGCTCTGAAATTGTCGCTAATGTTATATCACTATAATATTCATTTCAAAAAGCTTTCTCTCTTTTTCTAAGCCTAACCTGTGTTAGGTACTCCTAACCAAGAATGGATAGGAAATAAAATTAGATACTAGATTCATATTTAGCAAATTACACAAAACGATACCCTCTTGTGACACAACGTACAGCAATTACGTCAAGTTAACGATACTCTCGTGAAAGTTAAGTGTCTACAAAGTTTGTTGCTTACGATATCTTGTTAAACGCTAAGGAAAAGTCCTGTTGGCTTACTTTAACTTAAAACCTCTCTTTTTGTATTGAATATTATTGTACTCGAAGATCATAATGTATTATAAATTAATTATTTTGTGTTCGTTGCTTATAATTTAAATATTGGGAAATAGATTAGATTCTTAAGGAAAGCTTATTCTATTATTCCACTTCCTGTTAAAGCATCGCAACAACAAAATATCTATACTTATAATAAATCTGTAGAAAAGTCGTTTCTGTACATTGAAAATATTTAAAAGAAAATTAGCCAGGGTATTAAAAGATAATTAACAGAATCCATTTCCAACATTTTTGGAATTTTTGTCTGTTTGTCTGTTTATCTGTTTATGTGAACACGTATCACGTAAAAAGTACACAATAAATTTAAGCAAAAAGTTGCTTAAATTTGTTGTGTACTTTTACGTACATAAAAATTACAAGTAAATCAGAGTAACTTTTAGTGTTTATTTCATTGTAATCGCTTCACTCTATCAAAAGATATAAGAATTTAAGTTTTCAAGAAGTTTATATTTGAGATAGTAAAAAATCGATACAAGTAACGCTATCTATTGACAAAAATAGTAGGTACTAACGAATCTTGATACTCTCTTTCATACACGTAACGCTATCACTAATTGCGATGGGATCTTAAATAGATGGCGCTGTGCATAAAAGAAAATATAGTTTGGAAAGGTTACCGCTACACTCTATCAAAAAATAATGTACTTAAAGTTTTAAAGATATTTATATTTGAAAAAAAAAAGA
>JAAIXJ010000111.1:221676-307343 GCA_013403705.1 Heliconius hermathena
TTATACACATCTACAAAGAATATCGTGAATACTTTTCCAAATCAATTAATTAATAATTAAGGCTGTTTGTAATATCTATATAATAATCATGTAATTCCAGTGGGCAAAGCCGCGATCAGGCCGCTAGTATATAATAAATTCCAAGATTTTTATCGGCCTATCTTGTTCAAAATTTCTTTAAATACGACGTAGTAATGTAAAAAAATTGTATTTATTTTTTTGTTTACAGTGAAATTATTTTAACCGGATTAATCGCGTATATTTGGTATTATACATTTTTGGAATAATCGTGCAAATCAAAGAACTTATTACTGTTTACAGTGTTCAATATTATAAATCATAGATTTTATCTGTGAGTTAATGTTTAATATTAATTTTATATTTTTTTTAAAATAATATTTGGTAATGTTAACAATGGCTAACATAGTACATATTTCAGCTATAAAATAAAGATTTAAGATATCATCTACTTTCAAAATGTCCTAAGTTTTAAACTGGTAGCTACGTGACTTCGAGAACTTACCAAAGTTCCCTGCATTTTACATTAAATTTTGGTTAACGTGACTCTTATTAAGAAAGTTATTTAAATATAATATAGTCACTGTTCTTTGAAAGTGAAAAAAATATACTAATGATGAAAAAGTTGAGACCAATCGTGGGGCAGGGGCACAAAGTGTGACTGTTAAATCGACTGGTTGTGGGTTCGGTCCCCACTCGGGGAAATGAAATATTTATTCACATTTATATTTTCATTTCTTCGCTCTAGTGTCGAGGCAAAGTGCGGCGTTGAGTTCCGCCACTCAACACGCAATGCCTCCAGAACTCGGCAGAAAGTGGGGAACGGAGTGTTTTAACATTAGGTTTCCTCTGCCTACCCTGCTATGTGCGGGATACAACGTGAAGCTGATTTGATTTAAAGATGAAAAAGTAAATTACTAGCCAAATTAATATAATATAAACATTACTGAGATAGGTACATTCCATTAAAATTTAAAGCGCGTTGGGTTCTGCCACTCAACACGTAATTCCTCCATATTTCATCTAAAAGTGAAGAGCGAAGTCTCTTAACACTAGTTCTCCTTTGCCTACTCTGCTATATACGGGAAAATTATATAATGTTTTATTACAGTTTTATTATATCGTCTTCATGTTAGTACGAAAAAAATAAATGTTTTTTTTTTCGCATAAAGGGAGTTCTTTCGTAAACTGGGAATTTAGGTCGATATGATTGTAAATCACGGCAGGTATAGGAGACAAACACACGTTTGAAGCCATTTATCAGATCCTCTTCTCGATGTTCTGATATATGTACATGGTTTCTTTACTCAAACTTATACCTTTAATAATAAATTTTTAGTAAAATTTTGTACTGCGTTGTTTATTATCTAAACTTTTAAGTAAAAATAAATAAAAACATAAAAAACAATTTACTCTCTACAAATGAAAAGAACTCACAATATTATGCATATATATATATAGATATATCTTTTATTACGTTGTTTGGAGAACACACGAATGAGTTTGTTGTATATATATTTTATTACCTTATTATACCGTAACATGAGACAGGTTGATTCTCTATGGAAGGAATGAATTATTTTCCAACTCTATTAAGACGTGGCGTTGAGTTCCGCTACTCATCACGCAGTGTCTCCAAGCGGAAAACGGAGTGTCTTGAAACTAAGTCCCTTGTGTTAACCCTGCTACATGCCGGCTAAAGCGTGAAACTGAAAAAAAACACTTTCAGAAACATTCTAAAACAATAAATATCACTTTCTAAATACTTTTGCCAATTTTGAGTATATTGAAAATTATTTATATAATCTTCCTTTAGATACTTTTTGATTTGATTGGAGCCTAAGAAATTCAATTTTGAATGCCTTAACTGTTTTATTACTAGAAATATTAACCAAAATAAAGATTTAATTTTACAACAAAGAAGTGAGCCGGTCGAAATTACTTAATTAGCAGTTAAATTATCAAGAAGAGAGGTTGCCTAAAGTCCCCTTTTATAAATGGAAGTCGTTTAGAAAAAATAAAAGCTCTCTTTATACAATAAGCTTTCCGAAACGGGTTATTTTGTTTCTGACATTTAATCAGTGCTCTTAAGTTTTTTCGTTGATTAAACAGGCAGATATTTTGCTTCAACTTCTATGAAATTATTTTCTTAGTGTACTCTCTTAGTATGATTTATGGATATGTAAGATAAATATTGTGCAATATTATATTATAATATTTTTTTAAGTCAATTATACGAATAAAATTTAATATCTTTATAATATGATGAATTTTACAAATACATATATATCTATATAAAAAATTATATAATTCTAAATAACTGCTCCCTTGTATGGAATGCTGACAATGTCTGTGACATTCCTAAATATACTACATTCCGCAGTCCCAAGATGTCTTTCATTCTGGCAAAGCATTTATGTGCTACTTATATGATAATATATTTAAAATTATATGAAATTATTTACTTTTAGTAATTATTACTTTAAAAACATTTTTACATTATTATCTTTACAATGTTGGGGAAGTGAGAATGAAGAGATTATATTTTTAGTTTTTTATGCAGATATATGTTACGGATAATGCTGGAACATCGAGTTAACCTAAGATTACACTGAGTATCTATGTTACCCAATAAATTTGGGTTGAATCCAAATAATTATTCAAATTAATTTTAATTCGGGATTTACCCACACTCATCTAAGTCTATCTAACGCTAAGTGGGTAATGTTATATTAATTAGTAACATTAGAAAAACTTATTAATGAAAACATAAAACTTTATTATTAAAAAAACATACAAGGGAAAATCATATTCGCTTTGAGAGCATTGTTTATGATCCTATGCTCCTATGGAGAAAGTTTTAAATTCGAGATATTTTTAGCATGTTTTTTTAAAGTCAATCGTGTAGATAATGTATTAACATATTGAAAAGTAAAAATTTCACACAAATTTATTTCTTGTGTACTTGAAGTTGCTTTAATACATCCATAACACTATATTACCACTTTGTTTCTGGTTCTTCTTTTATGGACAATTAAAATCTACAAAAAATTGATATTTAAATCAAATACTATTCATTCGTATAACGTACGAAAATACAGAGATCAAACCTCCGAATCAAATCTCCAAACAAGTCACTCACTCATAACTTTAACTTGGCATTAGGAACAAAACATACATTTTCTAAGCCCTTACGAAATCTTAAATCCCCTAAAAAATACAGAAGAAATGTGAAGCTTTAATATAATCATTTTTTTAGATAAAGTATAATTATAGTCTTGACAATATCGTCTTATTATTCGGTATAGCTAAAGGTTATAAAATAAGTCATAATAGTCATTGGCCTTATTCAACCTTTGTGCTGTCGTCAAGGCGGACTAAGACGTATCTATTCAAGGCAGAGGGAACCTAGTGTTAAGACACTCCCCCTCACTTTCTGGAGGCATTACCTGTTAAGTGGCGGAACTCAACGCCGCGCTTTCCCCTCGACACCAGAGCGAAGAAATGTAAATTTAAATGTAAATAAATATTTCATCTTCTGGGATCAGTGGGGATCGAACGCACAACCTGTCGATTTACAGGCACACTTTGCACCCCTGCGCCACGACAGGCCCCACGTTTTTTTTTTCTTATTTCGAGTAATTGAGGATTTAAACCTTTTTTTAAATAAACATATTAGACACAATACACTGTACATTATTATGTATATACGTCCATGTTTATTATATCTTAAGTTCCACATTAAGTAGATGATTTTGGTACTTTGTAAATTTTAAAGATTTATTTATCAACTTACTGGGGTCTGTCACAAAGCGTTATCAGTTATAACAAAGATGTAAAAGTTCTCAATAACAATAATTGAATTATAAAAGAGCTATTCGTGATAATTTTATTTGTAAATAGAAATCGTAAACAAAGAAAATATTATATTTAAAAAAACTTTTTTTGTCCTGATATATATAAGTGATTACAACATACCTATATAATTCGTTATTTCGACAATGACGAGTATGACAATTTTTGTACACCCCTCCTAATTTAATTTTATGCTCTCCTCTATCCAAAGGTTGCCTGGAAGAGATTGCTGGCTTAGCAATAAGGCCGCCTATTGTGCTTTTTATGTATCATTGTAAACAGTTTTGTAATTAATTATTCGGTGTACAATAAAGAGTATTTTACTTTACTTTACAATTTTTGTATTCTACTTTAAAAAATAATAATAAAAATACATAGATCTCAACGTACTTGAAGATTTTCATGTTTTCTTCATTTAATATTTTTTTCATTGTGAACATAATATTTTCACTATCTAGCCAAAATCAGATAAAAATATTGTAAGCTAGTATGTTTCCTTATAAGAGTAATCGAAGATGCTAATCTTATGAATACCTATGCACTAAGGGCTGATCATTAAAACTTAATCCTCTACTTAATTTCCTATAATAGTATTGTTTCCAAAATAAAGAGACGATTTGGAAAATATTACACTCAACTATCGCGTATATAATATTAATAACAGAGAGATAATTAGATTTCTATAGAAATTCGAATGTTTTATTAAAATTCTCTATAAACAATATGTTATCAAATCAAATATTTTAAGGTAAATTACCAATTACATTTATTGTATAAAAGTTATAGTTATTATTATCCAAAACAATTGATTTGATTAATTAATAGTAACTTGAAAAATGTAAATAATTAGACGTAACAAACAAAAGAAGTATATTTCTTTGTGAATATGCATATTACAAATCAATATGCGACACAATTATCAAATAAACGACTGTTTTATTGTTAAAGAATCGGTTTTACATTATATAATGATAGGTACGGATAAAAGAACAATATGATTTCAATATCACAAATATATTATATTATGTATACATCTTAGAACTTTTAAGCTTATGGTTATCAAATCAAATATTTTAAGGTAAATTACCAATTACATTCGTTGTATAAGAGTTTTATTGTATAAAAGTTCAGATGTAAATTGATTAGAAGATACAGCTGAATTAACTGGAGCGGACTTGAATGGATTTTAAGAGGCTAAATTGTTAACCTATTTTGAAATATACAATCTTCCCCTGATTCCCCCCATACAATCTTCCTACATTTATCTAAAGCAGCACGTTTTAAATAAATGTATATTCAAAAGAACTCAATAAAGATATTTTCTTACTTTTTTGTTTTTTATTTTAGTTATTTAATTGTCAATGGTAACATTCAGGGAACCAATGAGTCAATAAGGTTTCTATCCGAAAATACATGTCAAAAGCACTCTAAAAAGTTTCAATATACAAAAAATAATAACATGGAATCTGAACTAATGTAAGGCTTATTATAAATTCATTACAGTAAAACCCGTTTAAGACGGTTTCACAGGGACCCAACTAAAATCACGTTTTAAGCAGAAAATTATTTATTTATTACATAATTATATTAATATTATTAAGCAGAAAAAGACAAATCACATTGTTTCCTTGTCTATTCGTTATTGCTTGATCCAAAAACTACATAGCTAACTACATAGCGTCTTGAAAGGTTTTTTTTTCTACTCCCACTTGCTACTCTGAAGTGCCCTCGCGATTTGATACGGGCGACACAACAGTATGTCAGTTATTTGTTCAATTCTTTAGTGTTTATATTAAACATTTGAGTGATATTTTGGTATTATTAGTAAATTTGGCACCGAGTATTTTTTTTTTAATTTCTAAGATACAGTAGTGTTAAATTCTTTCACCGTTTGAATTATATTTGAATTAGCTGTACAAAAGATTTGAAACAGGTATCATTGTTTAATAAACTAGTGATGTTAAAGGTGTATCAATTTCGGACATAACACTTTGTGTTTAATCCTTGGGGCTTCGTAACGAGTGCAATCCTGCAGAAGATGCTGCAGGGTTTGGCTTGTAAGTTATTACATAGACATAAATTGCTATTTTTAATTTTAAATCTGTTAAAATATTCATGGCCAGTTAAATATTGGGTTAAATAGAATCGACGAGTCATCGGTAACATTTTAATTTTGCTATTTGAAAGTTGTATAGTTTCGGTGTTAGGTAACAGAGTTTTTGTATGTTGTCCGGTTTTTGCAGTAATATATTCATCATTGGCTTTTGTTAATATATTTTGTTTAATATCTCGTTTAACATAGCTAATGGAGAAATTGGCGCAATCATACGAGTATACAGAGTGAGATGCTGCGGCGGATTTTGCTGCAGCATATGCAGCCTCATTTCCATCTATCCCGACATGAGACTTCACCCAGACGAACATCTTGAATGGTTAGCTGCTTATAATAATCGTTATCTTCTGCTACCTGGACGTTTGACAAAATCATAGTTGACTTTGTCTTCATTATTATCCCTTAGCCTCTTTTTGTGTGGTATTCACATTACAATAAGATCTTCTATTGATAACATTTTATATGAGGTCAAATCAATGACAGAATATCCATAGAAATCTTGAAATACCACGGATTCTTATTTTTCGTCCAACTTAATGTCAAACACGTTATTTCTAAAACCTACATCTTGAAATAAATTTAAAGATTTTTAGGCTTTATTGTTTTTTATGAAATGCTTAGAATCGTATAATACGCGGTCTAGGGTTGTTTTTGTTGGACGTCGGTTGTCGATAATTTGGTTCTCATTCAGAGAAATATTTAGAAATATTATAATAATATAGGCGTTTCTGTAATTTAAAGAAAATAAAAAAATAATAGAACTGAACTGGATGATTAATTTTAAAATTAATAAGATAGATATGTAGGCGACTAGTATATAGTACTCCAGAGAATTATTTTTTATTGAGTGAAGTGTGAACCTAAAACCATCGCGCTCAGTCAAACAAGCCTCTACTTCGCCACTGTGGCGAAAAAAGATAAAATATGTATATTAATATTTAAAATTTAAAACATGTAAGCCAATGTTAACAATCTAATGGGAAATGTCTAACAATCTATGTGATTATCAAAAAACACCTTGTGACTACAAGCTTATTGTAAAAGAACCTCTTTTCCAATAATATTAAGATATAAATTTAAACGTCTAATCAAAACAACAGTTTAAAAAAAACTGTTGCTTTCAGTAAAAAGTACGTTTAACTGGTTAAGAGTTTTGATTGCAACACAACACGTAACATAACATTTTTAATTCATGTCAACATCCCTGTTACGGAAAAAGAAAGGTTGCTGGAGCACAACCTCTTCACGCATAGTGAGTTTTAATGGTCTGTGGAAACGTAACTCGTTAAATATTTATATATACATACATACAAAATGTATACATTGTAAAATTTTCTTTATTTACATACAATAAATGTCATTTAAATATAAATAAAAGGCATATCGCAATGTGTAAGTCGGAGTTGAGTTCTATGCCTCCGGAATTTGGCGGAAAGTCAGGAACAGAGTGTTTTAATGGGAACGGAGTATCTTAACATTAGGTTCCCAGGTTCCCTGCCTACCCAGCGTGAAGCTAAAAAAAATGAAAACTAATACTATTAAACACGATTAAAACAGTAGTAAAATACATATATGTATACACAGCAAGCCGGGCTAAAAGTGGTAAACTATTAAATTTAAAAAATCTCTTAAAAGAAATCAATAAAAAAATATAAATAAACGTAGTCATGTATTTCTATCAATTTAGAAATCTAATTTGTACGCCTTCAACTATATTGAGATCTCGTGTGGATAACGAAACAACCTCATTTTCAAGCCAAATTAAAGTTATCAGTTCTTTAAATTAGATAAAACAAACATTAAATATAGTTTCGCGTTGGATTCGTTGCCTTTGCCACAAACCGATTAAGCAATCTTAGCACAAACTTAGCTATAATATAATTTCGAAAATACAGTAACCACACTTGGGAGCACAGAAATTACAAATATTGCATTCGTATTAGGTATCTGCAAAGCTTTACCAACGGATTTACATGTTAACTTAAACCTTAAAGACCCAGGGGAATAGGAACATTTACCTGCTTGTAGGATTTCTAATTTTAATAATATGTTTACATTTAACAATAAATAAAAGTAGGCATTCTAAAAAAATATTTTGTTCACAATTATGGAGTTTATAACATTGTACTAAAATTATATATGGCGCGACGACAAACGCGATGGTTGTGGATTCGATTACCACTTGGGGAATGACATATTCAATATTTTAATTTCCTTAAAATATTGAATATGTCATTCCCCAAGTGGTAACGAGGTAAAGCGCGGCGTTTAGTTACGCCACTCAACACGCAACGCCTCAAGAATTCGACGTAAAATGAGGAACGAAAATGTCTTAATGGTAACGGAGTGTCTTAACACTAAGTTCCCACTTGGACAACACTAAGACAAGCTATGAAACAACCTAGCCGTTCATGCGATTGTTGAGACCGACCCTTTGAGCCGACTAAGCCAATCACAATCTCGAGTATTTCCGTGACGCTTCATTATTATTTATTAAAGTGAAAAACACAATTAAAATTCAGTCATGTCAAAGAGGGGAGGCGTGTGTATGATTTTTTTTTAACAATTGGGTAAAGCTTCCCGTAAAGTATAGCCTAATGCCAATTGATAATTTCTCGTTTTGGGAACAAAACATCAAGTGATTCATAAGCAAATACCGACAAATAAATTACAATTGCATTCAGATCTCCAACCCCGATTGTTGAACCTTAGTTAAGTTCTGTCATCAAGTGTTGAACCACAGACGATCACTCCCAGACGCAAACCGAAATAAAAACTATCAACAACAGTGCCCCGTCGACTTTATTGTCATAAAGTGTCATGTTATGTATGAAACGAAAAAAAACAAAATGTTAAAATGAGAGTTTAAAAATAATAAATAACCGAGGCTTTTACTTTGTGCAGTATTTTTTTTATTGGGAAATACATACAAATTAATAGTCGCCTAGTCATCAAATACGATAATGGCCGACTAGTCAGCACACACGTTTTTAAAATGAAAAATTCGCATAGGTACTGCTGTAGATGTCACGAAACCAATACATATAAAAATATACAATATAAGTTCTTATTTTCAAAACAAGCGCAATTTGGAATTTGAACGCAGAAGCAAAATATAAAACAAAAACCTATTGAACCAAAGGATAACCTCGATCGAAAAGCCCATTTAACTTTTTCATCGTATCATATGCCAGTAGTGGCCAACATGTGTTGAATGGAAAACGACTTCTAACCTAATATATACATTTCGTTTTTGCCTTCACTAGTTTGTCATTATTGTTAGAAACGTTTTATATGTAGTGTTAGCGTACTCGTGTAAAAGAGGGTAGATTTAGGTGGAAAATAATTATAAAAGCAGTGGAATTGTGTCAATCGGGGGCACTTGCTTGTAAGTGACGGCCCCTATTGGAAGGAAACTAGTGTGAAGTATTGTTAGTAGGTGATACATATCACTTATTGCAATTACATAGTATCTCTTTCAAAATAGTTTAGAATCATATGGACTATATGTGTTTTTAACGTATTTTTTTTAAAAACGTTACCCGCTTCCGATTTCTAACAGTAGATATATTATTTTTGTTTCAATGCTGCGGGTTTTAAAGGTTTTGTCTGCATTGCACATATTTAATAGCTTTCAACGAAGGGAACGTAGGTATGAGGCCGTCGTGGCCCAGGAGCGCAAGGGAGTAATTGTCACGTGATGTTTGTAGGTTCGATCCCTACCCGAGTACTCCATTATTATTTTCATAACATACAATATAAAAATTCATTCGCAAGATAACATAAAATAAAAGAAAATAATTTTAGTGTATTTATTGCCAACATTAAAAAAAATTATATAATATATATATTTGCTTTTTAATCAGTGTTATATTAGAGAGTCATTATATTAGAAGACCAATTAATAAGTCTTCTATCGCTGTAATTGTTTCATAAAGGCTCTAATGGCCCTTGCCATTTATTCTAGAAGATATTTTTTTTATATAAAATCGAAAACTTGACTAGTTTTAAAAGTTATTTATCTTAGATAAAATTACTATTATCTTTTGATAAATGGAGAAAAACAGTTTAGCTATTTTGGATTTATGTACATTGTACATACGTTTTAATTCGCCATCTTTAAACACAATGGCGGGGAAAATGTCATTTATGACAATGACATTTCTTAAATTGTGAATATTGGGCTAACTCAATTTTCACAATTTAAGAAAATTATATTATATTTATATATTTATTTGATAAAATTAAAAAAAAGTTCAGATCATTGATGCTTGTCGGTTACTGGTGCAATTATCCTATATAGTTTCTATCAGCAGAAAGAGTTATATTTCAGGAAAGCTTCTCACAAAGTCACTACCAATAATTAAGTTAAACAGTTTTTCTTAAAAAAAATTAATAAATCTATCCTTTATCCGCGATAATCGTTTTTATTTAGGAAAATATTTTTATTGACAATTTCAAAGATGATGAAAATACGTTCGTTTCAAACATATTCCAAATTAAATTGCATAATTTTCCTCAGAACCTTACCAAAAGATAACAAGATAAGCGAAACTCATTAAAGTTTTATGATCAGCGTTGGACTGCACTTCGCGAGCTGTTGATCTTATCTTATTCTCCTTGGTTGAGTGATCATATTGGGTCTTATTAGGTTAATGGCACCTTTCCTAATATTATAGGCATCTTTGTAAATCTATAATGTAAACAAAAATTACAACAAACAGGTTATATACAGAATATTAAACAGAAAACTCTTTGAATGTTTTTAAAAAGTTCCACTGCCGGGATTTGTTTTAGTAACAGCAATCTCAAGATAACAGTCAATGTAAAAACATTTTCCCTTTACACGGTTAAGTACTTAGGTAAGTTTTATATTTGTGCTGGCAACATCAAAAGACTGTTATGATTTTTTTATATCGATAAATACATCTTTAGTAAAATTAACATAATTTGTATGCTTTTAATTTCATAAACAGAATTTTTGCAACATTTTTTTATTTCCTAAATTATTTTTTATAAAATATTAGATATAATTATAACGTTGTTTACCTAAAAAGAACAGTTAGGTTAATATGCTTCTCAATTCTTCTTTTACTTTCTATCCTCGTACAAAAAATACATTTACACAAAATACGTACATTTGCTATTTTTATTTTTTTTATTCAAGAATAACAGGTAATATAAATCTCGCTAATAAAAACTAATAAATAATAAAGGTATTTTTTTATCCAAGCAATACTGCAAAAGACTATAGATAACTTTTCTTTTTACTTACACTGAAATTAAATTGGTTATTTTCATAGAAACGTACTTTTTTATAGTTGCATACAGATAAAATATTTATCATGGAAAATAAATACATTTTAAAGGTCGTAATCTTAAAGTAATTACCGTAGAAGATTTTTATGTAGGTGAGTGTAGCTATAAACGTGACTACACATAATAGTGTAGTCTCACGTGATTTTAAATGAAATAAGGCGAACAAAACACATGTTCAACTTCTTAAAATAGAATTTATTAGTAACAGTAAATCACTTGTTAATTTATTTAATTATATTTTAAAGAATTATATAATATATACTTAGATATAGGGCAACCCCTGAAGATACAGCCCACTATTTCTTTTGGAGATTGACACCGGAGTCACTGTCGTACAAGTTCCTCTGCTTACGTTAAAAAATAAATTAAATTAAATCAACTTCACGCTGTATCCCGCACACAGCAGAGTAGCCAGGGAGAATCTAATATTAAGACACACCGTTGTTCTCCACTTTCCGCCGAGTTCTGGAGGCATTACGTGTTGAGTGGCGGAACTCAACGCCCCGCTTTGCCTCGACACCAGAGCAGGAAATGAAAATATAAATGTAAATAAATATTTCAATTCCTCGAGTGGGGATCGAACCCACAACCAGTCGATTTTACAGTCACACTTTGTGCCCTTGCGCCATGATTGGCCTCTGCTTAGGTATTTTCAACGTATCTAGGAAATCTTACCGCCTCTTACTAAAATACCAGGTAAATATTTTTTTTTACGTATTATATTATTACCTAGTGTTAATAAAGATACTCCTTTCGTTGTTGTTAGCGATTAGGAGAAAGAGTGGGCGCATCTTCGTGAATATTATAGCCTAGAAGTCATTCAGTGGCTCAATATGCGTCTATAATATTCTGTAAGATAAATGATCACCTATATATATACTTTTGTATATATATGTACTTTTGTATAATATATATAAATAATAGATAAAGGTCAATTTGATAAAATTTTGTTTTTGTGTGTTTATTATGTTTTTGTTTCCTGTTATTATAGAAAAGAACTTTTATTTTATCTTTATATTCAACCCTGATGCAACTGAGTACTAGATCCAGTTAGCATAACAGAACTCAGTTGTAGCGGAAGACTATAAGTAGGTAGGTACTCTTACTGAGTGTAAAAAGTTTCCAAATTTTAGTGCAGCGAAGTAATTTAAACTTCACTATGCCAAATGTAAAATTTGGCTCTGCTCGAGTAGAAAATATAATTTATGCAGTTCAATTTTTTCTTTCTAACTTTCAAATTGGCAATGTTGAAAACCAACAAGAGAAAAGTGTAAGTAAATCCTTTTTAGCTATTGACGTCCATTTGGAGGGATGCAGAGGGCAAAAAAATAGAACTTAATCTATCTGGGAACCGTACCGTATGATCATATACATTTATACTAGCCCTCCGTGCGGCTACGCCCGCTTGAAATATACGAATGTTTATTTTAGTGTATTTAAGAAAAAACCGGTCAAGCGCAAATCAGAATCGCCCAAAGAGTATTCTATACCAATTTCAGGATTATGATTGGGAAATACCTTATAGGTTTTGATGATGCGACGAATAAAGTTAACAAACTTAAGTTTGCGGGCATATACACTTATTTAGTATGAAATAAACAAATAAATAATAAACTAAAAAAAAAATTACTTTTACATTATTTTCTTTATTTGTATTGTAAGATCTTACTTCGTCCTAAATGTCATAACTGTAAGTCTACGGAAAGTACATACACTATAGGTTTTAATTACGCGGTGAATTATATGGGCTTATATCTTTTAACTGCGTTGTATTAGAAGCATAATTTTTGTGCTCCAAGGAACTGTAAACCTAAATATCTGATATTAATTTCGGTACATGATATAAACTTTACGGTAATATATTATGGTACGCCAAGCGTAGTTTTTCCCGCGTAAACTCCGATCCCGATCCTAAATTTAAGAATTGTGAGTGTTTTTTATCATCATACAAATTGAAAGCTAAAGATTCAGCCAATTCAATAAAATTGTTGTATAAAATAACTGTTACAGCATTTAGCAAATTTGTGGAACTAAGCACTTAAATTTATATAACGATATGATTGATATAACGATTGATATGATGATATAAGAAAAAGTACTATACATAGATTTAATGTAAGCTTTACTTTAGTTTAGCTTCACGTTATATCCCTAGCGGGGTAGTCAGAGAAAACGGAACGCCAAACGCTATGTATTTGAACGCTAATGTAAAATTTGACAATATTGCTACAGAGCTGAAAAAGAGAGCAGGCCTCTGTTGAAGAAGTCGAAACAAGCAGAAAACCTATCCAACCTATGTATAATATTAGAGACCCTTGTAGCAAAGTAGGTAGACTCTTGCAGCAAGCTGTAAAATAGCTCTATTGAATGTATAGTATCAACATAATAACGTAAAGGTATTCTTTATAGTGATAATATAAAATTTAATACTTTGTGAAAGCGCGTTCTGGAAATGACAAAAGGTATAAAAATGTCAAAACTTTATTTACAAAAGGAAAAAGTTAAAGTTAGTCGTTGATACATGGAAGATCCCTTCACAACGACTCGAGCTAGCAACATCTGGTACGGATATTATAAACTTGAGTTGGTAAGTATATATATATATATATATATATATATATATATATATATATATATATATATATATATATATATATGTAATGCAGCATTATAAAAAATTATCGTCAGCAAATCGATTGCTTGAAAGCATTTAGGCATATGTAGTGTAGGACACCTTGTAGCGCGATGGACGGACGACATAGAGAAGGTGGCTGGCAAAGACCGTGACGCGTAAAGCGTGAAGCGTAGGCCCCGTTTAACAGTGAAAGGCAATAGGCTGAGAAAAAAAGCAATATTCCCTGAAAAATACGTAAAAATTTTACGCATATTCCATAACATATAATATCTTTTCAGCTAAAAAATTTAACAAAATGTTTAATTGATTAAGAGATTTTGTAACTAAACTATTAATATCGGCAATTGCTGGTGACAGCAGTCACCTATAGATAGAATGTTCGCGTCCATTATTTAGCTCCGTCACGTGTAGCTGGTGTAGCCCGTGCTACGTCAAGAACACTCACATCGACTTTGTAACAATGAATCAGGTGCTACAATTATAGGATCTTTGACTAGACACGAAACTATAAGCTTATTTCCCAAGTAAATAAATTGGACGTTTCGTTGAAAGGTGAGCCTTGGGTATGCTTTTCACTTTGGAATTAATGCAAGCAAATTTGTTTTGATTTTATTGATTTGATTGAATTATCAAGAAAATTTTACAAATATTTTTTTTAGATTACACTGGGTAGGCAGTGGGAACTTAGTGTTAAGACACTCCGTTCCACTTTAGTTCCCCATTTTCCACCGAATTCTGGAGGCATTGCGTGTTGAATGGCGGAACTTAACGCTACGCTTTGTGAATTTTCGACACCAGAGCGAACTAATATAAACAGCAAATATTTTATTTTATTCTTGTATGGATCGAACCCACAACCTGTCGCTTTACAGTCACACACTTGTGCCAATGCACCACGACACATATAATCTCTTCTATAATTGAAAATACTAATTTATTCTTTATCTTGTTTTTAATTATCTTTTTAGAGGTAAGTTTAAGTGTATGGTTACATTTGTACCAGTTCTAGAAAAAGGAATAGGAGTAGGAGGAGGTTTTCAATTCAGTTGGTATATATTTTTATGTATATATGAACACCGACTACGCCGAACCGATTTAAGTGATTCTTTTTTATTCGATGCAGAATGATTGCCATTTGATCTCATAATTTTGTTATGCATAGTTTCAACCCTATAAGGAGGAAGCACATATTAATTATAGCAATATATTGATATAAAAGGTAATTAGATTTGCATAAGAAGTATTTATAAGTTATTTTATGCTTTTTAGTTCTTGAAGTCGGGTTATTTAACGCAGTTGTTTTTTTTATAACTGTAATTTAAACTGATCTTTAAAAGTTTCCCTGTATATTTTTTTTTGTAAAAAGTTGTACCTAATAAAGCTTATTATTATTATATCATTAGATATTGAATAAAAAAATCAATATTATTTCAATTTAAAATATTTACAAAGATCATAGAATATAAGTAAAAAGAAAAAAATTGTTCTTGGTGAATTAGAACTAAATATTCACGAATAATCCACGGACGTATTAGTATTTGGTCTGAATATCTGGTTTGCCATTTTTTCATCAGTAAAGGCTTTGTATTCTAATTATTTACATATGTGATGTGAACACATAAAAAATACTTTCAAATAGTAACATTTTAATTTGAATTCATTGACTGTACTCTTTGCACAATCAAGTGTCTCAAACGAGAAATCTTAAATAAATATAAAGCGTAGTCGTGCTTGAAATTTATATTTCAATTATCAGATATTTCAAGTGAACAGCAACGAGCCTCGCGAAGAGACAAAGCCGATAATAAAGTATGCTTTTACATTATCCTATAGGATTTCTTGTGGCATTCGCTTTTCCAGTAAGTCTATCTACGTAATAAAGGTACTTTTAAAGTCAAATTGAAGTCGTTTATATATATAAATGATTACATTTACTTACCTGTATACTTTGTTAATGTTATATAAACCTTAAAAGCTTTTTTTTAAAATCACATGCTTTCCCTATAGCTCATAAAAAAAATCAGCTTCACTCTGTATCCCGCACATAGCAGGGTAGGCAGAGGGGACCTAGTGTTAAGACACTCCGTTCCCCACTTTCTGCCGAATTCTGGAGGCATTGCATGTTGAGTGGCAGAACTCGACACCAGAGCGAAGAAATGAAAATATAAATTTAAGTAAATATGTCATCTCCTCGAGTGGGGATCGAACCCACAACCAGTCGGTTTTACACTTCATGCCGCTGTGCCACGACTGGCCTTCCCTATAGCTAGGACAACTTAATCTGTAAAATTTGTAGCTCAAAGTCATAAGATTTTTTTTTATTTCATAATCGATGATACGCTTACATTGCTGTAGACGACTCTGCTGATTGTTCATTAATTAATTATTAGCCGTTTCCAATCAATCAATGACACAAACGCAAGTTTGCGATCGGAACTGGGTCGTCGCAGTTTCAATCGTAATTTCTGATTTAGGTTGTTAATAGATATGTACAATGTATGATGTACAAAATATGTGTATGATTCCATATACATATTTTGATTTATTGAATCCAGGTTCTGGTAAATAAAATTCATAATGTATAAATAATAATATTATTCTAGTTTACATAATTCATTTAAAAATTTAAATGACTTACTCAGTATGTTTTATTAATAGTGATATAAGAGTTAATTAATATCATATTCAAAGAATATAATATTTACTTTTATGATTATTATTATTTTATTTATTTGATTTTTAATTATCATATGCCCCTTGATGGCGTTTTCTTCTAACTACTTTACCTGCAACAATGTATAATAATTTTAAAAAATGTGTAATAAATTATATTTTAATTACTTATAGCATAGTAATCTTGTATCAATTTGGAGGTACACCTATAAATATCATTAATTTAGACATTGTCTCTTACATATCTTTCAAAGTTATAAATATATTTTTTTTTAGCATGTTTTTAATATCACTTAATACTTTAATGTCACCTTTACAAATAATCGGGGCAAGTTAAAACCAATTAATGTTTCCACATAAGCTTATAATTTCACACGCCGCTGCTTTTCTTAATTAACCAGTTCAGCGTATTTTAAATTAGTTGAGAGTTGTTTTCTACGTTAGCGCCCTGCCTTTTTGCGACTGAAATATTTTATTTATACTGTACATTTTATTATATACATATATGTACATACGAGTACTTGGCTAGTAAACTTAAATATTGTTGATTAAATCGGCTTCACGCTGTATCCCGCACACAGCAGGGTAGGCAATAGCAACCTAGTGTTAAGACACTCCGTTACCCACTTTCTGCCGAATTCTGGAGGCATTGCGTATTGAATGGCAGAACTCACCGCCGCGCTTTGCCTCGACACCAGAGCGAAGAAAATGGAAATATAAAATTTAAATAAACATTTTATTTCCTCGAGTGGAGATCGAACTCACAACCAGTCGGTTTTACAGTCATGCTTTGTGCCCCTGCGTCACGACTGGCCTATATTGTTCATTAATTACTGAAATTTACCAAAATTAATTTAAACTTCTCTATAATGTAATATGATGTGATACAGATAGGTAAATGTAAAAGATTTAACTTATTAAGTTCTTTAATGATACAGGAGCTTTATAACTTTACCTACTTAGGTATTTTTATGACTTAATAACACGAAATTCAGACGGATAATCTCTGGTCGTAAACGACCCAAAATACATGACAGGAATATTTAATATGACGTTTTGATGTCTATTTAAAATACTATGACTTAATGGGTGAAAGAAACATTGGAAGCTTTTCTATAGTGTATCTATAGAGAGCTATAAATCAAAAGATACATAATAAAAATAACAGTCTTCACAAGAAAATTATGGAAAAATATGTAAAAGCGCCCAAACACTCTCGTTGGTTGATGATAGGAACGTGATTTGACATAAAATGTTGTCTAGTGAATTTCCCTGAAAAGAACATTGTCTAAGAAAACGTTATTCACAGATTATAAAAGTTAGCACTTTGGTTTATATGCATATTATAAAATACAAAATCTGTATAAAAATTTAGTCATGTGTAGGTACTACTACTACTGTAAAAAAAATAAATAAATCAGCTTCACGCTGTATCCCGCACACAGCAGGGTAGGCAGAGGGAGCCTAGTGTTAAGACACTCCGTTCCCCACTTTCTGCCGAATTTTGGAGGCATTGCGTGTTGAGTAGCAGAACTCAATGCCGCGCTTGTCCTCGACACCAGAGCGAAGAAATGGAAATATAAACTACTACTGTGATCTATATAATAATTTTTATATTATATATATACATAATATTTCAAAATAAAGTAGATAAATTATGTAAATCTAAAATTTGTTAAATTTATTTGTTCCTATTTATAGTAAAATATTTAAAAAATAAGTCCTTAATTAAAATGTAAATTAAATAATCTGGAAGTCCGTGGTGGAGCAACGTGTGATGGGTTCGATTCCCACTCGGTGAAATGGATATTTTTTTTTCCTCGCTCTTGTAACAGGCAAAACACGGCGTTTAATTGTCTGTCTTGAAAATACAGCGGAAATTGGAGAACGGCGAGTGTTAAGACAATACTAAATTTCCCCTGCCCACCCTACCATATAATATATGCATGAAGCTAAAAACTTCTCTTAAGTAAAAATAATTTCATGCATATAAAGCTGTTAATTTAGATTGCTGGTCTAATCTTTATTTTATCTTCACGCCACTTCCGCAATATGCTGAGAGCAGATTGAAACTGATGAAAATGACCAGTTCACACCACTTTTTTCATGACTAAAGAAATAACGGTGGCGAAACCCAAGAGCTCGTTGAAGTTGACACAAACTAGGCAACAAATATAGTTTACATATAAGAATTGGTAAATACTAACCTAAATCTAATGTGTCAACATCCAAATTGGCTAACAACAGCGACAAATACTCAATAAGTATGATTAACAAGAAATTTTATTGTATTCAGTAGTAATTATTCAGCACTTGTGCTGACTACGCTTTGTCTGTACAAATTATGTATAGATGAAGAGGACTCCAAGAGGTGGGTATAATTAGTCTCATACAAGCCTGCATTACTACAGATGAGTGCCTAAATTAATCGTGTTCAGTTGGAAGCTCCAGTGTCAAGTCTCGCGACATTGCGTTCATTTCGTTAATGAGTTCTAAATGTAAGTTAAGATTAACCTTTGCTATATATTTTCGCCAAACTTCATCAATAATTAAAGTTTAATTATGGATAAATTTATAAAGAATAAATAAATAACTATAAAAAGGAAAACACAACCCCAACTATGCTAAACAGGTATCTACAAACACAAATATAAATCTGAAACCCAGGAGAATATAATTTATTTAACGACCCTATCCACCCTTTTATTTAGTCACGTTTACAACATGAAAAATTTTCGCCTTCACACTCACATAGAATAACATGAGAATCTGGATTATACCGCAGCGATAACTAAGAAGAGATATCTAAAGTGAAATTCAAAGTTATGACCGTCATAAAACGAGGGTAGGCTTATTACTTTAATAATATAGTGTACGTACCTGACTTCAACGGAGACAAACTGTATAAAATAAAATGTATTAAAAAATCTAAATAATTATTCAAATATCGAAAATAATAATCCAAATATCTATAGTGCAACAAATTTAGTTGTTCGAATATAATTGGAAGATTCTTCAGAAAAAGGAATTTGATTGGAAAATGTTTCGTCGCAATTTCTATATATAAATAAAACGAAGATAACAAAAACAAATAACAGCAACTGTAGATGTAAGTTAGTATTTGACCTAAAATATATTTATTATCCTCCTACTTAGAAAAGATGGGCGGAACTACTGCTTTGTGTGAAATAGAAAGAAAAAGTAAATCTCACAATTGTGTGGTAAACAAAAAACGAGCGTCATTTCAATAACATTGTTAGATATAATCTCATATAGAAACAAAAATAATCTAAAAAATATATATATATTATATAAATAATAAGCATTATTCAGTTTACATTTAAAAGAATAAAAATAATCATATTTACTTATTTTAATAGAATATATATGTATCATTAATTAAGACCAGTTATTATCAAATAAGACTATAAGCCCAATTATTAAAAGGAATACGTAGAATAAATAGAAGTAAATAAACATGAACTTTATATATAAATAAAAAACTAAGCGCAATAAAAAGTTAAAGTTTCGAGACAAAATCTAAAACCCACTGTCTTAGTTGGACCCAGTAATTGGTCGTTGAAATGTTTATGGCGCCCATTTTACGTCTTACAAGAAACAAATCTTCGATCTCTATAAATCTTTGCCGGAAAAAGATTTATTTATTGATTAGAGCAAAAATACAATGCGTAAAAATTAAACAAGTAGATACAGACATAGGTAAATTAATGTTTCATGTGGTTTAATAGTTTTTTTATTATCATTTACATTGAGATTTATTTTTGTCAGCTTTATTAAAAGTCGAGGCCAGTCGTGGCGCAGGGACACAGTGTGACTGTAAAACCGACTGGCTGTGGGTTCGATCCCCGTTCGAGAAGATGAAATGTTTCCTTAAATTATTTTTCCATTTCTTCGCTCTGGTGTCGAGGCAAATGATTTTCCCTCTGCACCCTGCTGTGTGCGGGATACAGCGTGAAGCTGATTTATTTATTTGATTTATTAAAAGTACGAAATACAATATTAAATAGTTGATGGGTATGTAATATACCCATCAACACATAGGTTTAATAATAATGTTTGATATTATATAATATTTACTTTACGCACATATATTAGTATTATTTAAAAACGTCTTTGCATTTTTTTTTTCAGTAATATAAAAATTTATGACTGAGTGGAAAATTCATTTAAGTTTAAGATTTTTTCTTTTTCAATCTTCGTAAGTACTTGCATTAAGTAATACTTGCAAAATGTTCTTAATTGTGAACGCGCGCCAAAATTTTCTTAGTGGGGAGTGTCTAAGAAAAAGGTGAGTTATTAAAAAAATATATGATATCTGTTAATTTCATAACAAAGTTTAATAAATGATTAAGTGAATGAGGACAAAAGGTTTTTGATTACTATTTTTAATATTTTTCTACACATATTTAAACTTGCGCTTTCCACTAAAAGGCTGACTACTGGTGGCTTTACCTTAATTGTCACGTTTATTATAACAACAACTTTCTGCATAACAAATATAATAGATTATAGTTTGTTTGTTTCCCTGTTAACAAAAATAATATCAATAATAAATTAAATTCTATATCGTTTCTTATAACGTTTAATCCATATCTTGCAACTTACATCACTAAGACCCCAAATGTCAATTGTCAAATCATATCGCGATTCAGCTTCGAGGTCAATTCTTTATTTATGACATTAGTTTTACTTATAGTATATTGTGATTATTTTAGACATCAATTATCATTTTAATTAGGAATATGGCAATAGAATGGTGAATGATTATCTATTGCAGGAGTGTATAATACATAATTTATCAGTTACTTATCAGTAAACAGTTGACGTTTGTAAAAACTTGTTTATCTCTATTTAAATATTTTAAAGTAAAGTAGGTAGTCTGTATACTTTATTTAAAACTTTATATTAATTTCTTGCACGCAAAGACTTCGTAAGATTAAAGAGAAAAGCTTACAAATATGGTTTATTCTAGTAACGAAGGTATTTATTTCAAATAAAATGTAAGCCACACTATATATAAACTATAATGCAATTAATACATTATAAATTTTATTTTCAGTTTTAAAAGATTTCACAAAAGTGTATATGGATAGACAAAATATTGAAAATCATATAACTAGGATCATAAAAAAGTACCCCGTAACAGATGCTATGAATTATAAACAATGGCTATTAAAAGCTGTAAGCTTAATAGATTTGACGACACTTTCAGGAGATGATACACGGTCAAATGTTACAAGATTATGTCATAAGGTGAAGCCCGCTAGAATATATTAATATAAAAACTATATATCACATCCTATAAAATGTTAAAATATTTTAGGCAGCTTATCCCCTTCAATCTGATGATGAAGAAATTAGAACAGCAGCAGTGTGTGTGTATCCTAGCAGGGTGAAAGATGCCTATGATACTATTAACAGGATGGGACTGATGTCTGAAATCAGAATAGCTTCAGGTTAGTGTTTATGTTGTTTATATTTTAATCATATTCCCTAAAGTGTCAAAATTGGTTAATAATAGTTGAGCTAATGAAATCAATTTTTTAGTTATAGTTTTATAACAATTTTTATTCTGTAAATATTTGTGTTTTAAACAAAATATATCCATATGCATTTTTCCACTGCAGTTGCTACAGGTTTCCCAGCTGGCCTGTATCCTTTAGAGACAAGGCTGCAGGAGATAAAGTTTGCTGTAAATAATGGAGCTACAGAGATAGATGTTGTCATAGACAGAAGCTTAGTTCTAACAGGGGAGTGGGATGTTTTGTATAATGAAATTTTACAAATGAAACAAGCTTGTGGGGACGCTCATCTTAAGGTCATACTTGGTGTGGGTGAACTCGGTACTTATGAGAATGTAAGTATATTTTTAAAGCTATTGTAATAATTAAAAAAGTAAGTAGGTAAAAGGTAATATGTCTTAAATTACATTATTAAATACAATGAACTGATACTGGCATCAAAATTGTATAAGAATAAATTTCAGGTTTACAATGCATCTATGATAGCAATGTTAGCTGGTGCAAATTTTATTAAGACGTCAACTGGAAAAGAAGCTGTTAATGCAACCCTTCCAGTGGGCCTAGTGATGTGCCGAGCTATCCGTCATTTCTATCAGATGAAAGGCATCCGGGTATGTGTAATGTTTATTATAAGAAGAAACTTAATATGCTATAAGAAAGCTAGCACAGAACAGGACAGCAAACCTAGTATCAAGACACTATGTCTTTTACTTTTGATTTGAGACTGTCTGTGTTGAGTAGAGAAACTCAACACCATTCTTTCATTTTTAATTCATTGCGCTACATAGGAATCGATCCTAAAGCCGCAACAATTATATCGATGATGGCTTTAGATGGTTTTAAATAATATTCTTAGATAGTATACAGGAGACCTAGGGAATTGAAAAAAAAAACAATTTTATTATTTTTATTTTCTATCTATTGTAGCAATACATCTTGTGAATAGTACATTCAATTGTGTGGCCATTATAAAATCAATAGTAGTTCTTGCAGGTGACTAAACTTCTTGGTCACCTGTAAGAATTACTATTGATTTTATAATAGCTTTTGTTAATTTATCTTAAATACCTACTTCTATAAAGAAATATCAGCAACAAGTGAATCAATTACTTTTAATTACCTCGCTCTGGCAACAAAACGCGCGGTTTTGTGTTCTACAACTCAACACGCAATCTCTCAAAATTGGGTGAAACGGAGTGTTTTAACACTAGACACTCTCTGCCTAACCTGCTATATGCGAAATACAGCGTAAAGCTAAAAAAAATAAACTTAAGTTTTCCTTTTATCTATATAAAAAAGGTTGAATTCTTAGATTAAAAGGCAATATTTTATTTACAGGTAGGACTAAAACCGGCTGGTGGCATAAAAACGTCGCGAGATGCTGTGAATTGGCTGGTTTTGATTTATAGTGAGTTGGGTCGAGAATGGCTTACCCCTGAATTGTTTCGTATTGGCGCCTCTAGCCTTCTGGATGTTATTGATCAAGACTTAAAGAAACTAACTATTCTTTGATATTTATAATTTTTTTTATTATTATAATGTATAAATAAAGTGTTGTAACTTTCGGTGCCATCGTTATAGAACTTTAAATATACTATATTTTTTATATATATATATTTTTTATACAAATTTATTAATATCTTTTATAATTAAATGTTTTAATAAATATATTTTTCCAGAATTTATTGTTACTTATTCATTTGTACTTTGTGTTATATAATAATAAACTTATAAAAATATATGTACAGTATCTACAGTATAATAGTAGGCAGAATTTTACTTATAACACCCATACCTACTGTCTTAACGTCTTAAACCTTTATGGACATTTAAATCAAAAAAATAAATAAATAGTCATCTATTTTTTTTTTTTGATTTAGATTTCTTACATATAAGAACAAATTAAATAATAAACAAAAAATAATTTTGAAAGAAATATGTATACCAATAGTTTTTATAGAATTATATTGTCGAAATTGAGACGCATTGCACAATATAATATCTATTATTTCACCGGGTCGAACTTACAATGAAAAATATTTTACGAAATATCTAATCTTTTTTTTAATAATCTCTTAAATAACTATTTGGCATATTGATTCGTAATCATTCCAATATCGATAAGTTATAAAATTCGGGTCAACACAATTCGTACTCGTCGAGTATGAAATAAATATTTTTCAACGACAATACAAACTCGGTACCAACGTTAGCAGATAAGCTTTAGATCTATCCATATGTTTAAAATAAAGTTTTATTCCTTCTCAACGGGTGCTTCAGCTCTGAAGCCATGTTCCGGGTCGGCGTCGTAATTAACTACACGAAGTTTCCCAAACTTGTCCACATATCCGTAGTGACCTCTTACGTGACCATCATTGTCGCGTTCCTCGTATCTAAACTGACGGTTCTTACTGAAATTCATTACATATTTTATAGTTACAATAATAAGCTGACTTGAATTATTTGGATATAAGAGTTGTCTTAACACATAAAAAAATTGATAATGTTTAAATCAGCTTCACGCTGTATCCCGCACACAGCAGAGTAGGCAGAGGGATAGTGTTAAGACACTACGTTCTCCACTTTCTGCCGAAATCTAGAGGCATTGCGTGTTGAGTGGCAGAACTCAACGCCGCGGTTTGCCTCGACACCAGAGCGAAGAAATGGAAATATAAATTTAAATAAATATTTCATCTCCTCGAGTGGGGATCGAACCCACAACCAGTCGGTTTTTACAGTCACACTTTGTGCCTCTGCGCCACGAATGGCCTCATTGATGTTACTTTGACAAAATGAAAGAAAATCTGTTACATTATATACCTAGTATTTACAAAAGAAAAATTAAAATCTTCGTAATGTATGAAGAGGTTGATAACAGTGGACGAGGCGAAAGAGGTATGTAGAGACCGTAGTGTTTAACGCTCCTTTCTTTCTGACTACCCCGTTAAGGATAAAGCGTGAAGTTAAGTTCTTAAAATTAATATATAATTTCCTAAATAATAAATCCCAAATATAAATAAATAAATTAAAATAAATAATAGTGTTGTTAACACTACTAATTTTTGTTAAACTTAGTAGTGTTATCTAACACAACGCTAGGTTAATTTATTAAACTTACCCTTTCCCAGTATCGTAACCAAATTGATAACTATGTGGACCCTTCATGCCGTGCATTCGGAATTCTGTTCGTTCGCCGGCAGGTTTCATGACTGGTTGCTTTAAAGGTGGAAGAGGTGCTCGTTTCGAATGATACGGGTGCGCATCGCCTAAGAAAATGCAATGAAATTTAAAATAATTAATTAGCTTCACGCTGTATCCCGCACACAGCAGGGTAGGCAGAGGGGACCTAGTGTTAGACACTCCGTTCCCCACTTTCTGCCGAATTCTGGAGGCATTGCGTGTTGAGTGGCAGAACTCAACGCCGCGCTTAACCTCGACACCAGAGCGAAGAAATGGAAATATAAATTTAAGTAAATATTTCATCTCCTCGAGTGGGGATCGAACCCACAACCAGTCGGTTTTGCAGTCACACCTCGTGCCGCTGCGCCACGACCGGCCTCAAAATTAAATTTAATGAGCTATAGAAAAATGTTAGTCTTACCTCCTACTTTAATATATTTTAGAAACTTTTATACATACGTCCAGGCTCTCTGTAATGTGTTTCTGAAGCTTCTTGCTCTGTAGGATTTTCATTATGGGATTCATCGGTTGCTGTCCCGGGCTGAAAATAAAATATTTGTTACTTGAAAATTATTTGTATTTATTTATATGATTATTATATAGGTTAATTTAACACGAACGTACTCTTGTTGCTTTATGATCCTTTAGTCTACGTTTCTGGTCAGCTTGCTCGTATAAATAAACCTTTTTATCATCTTCTGGTCCAAAATAATTGTTATCAGTATTCGATGTTGTTGGGATCAGCGCTTTTGTTGGACCAACAATTGGTGATTCTGCAGCTACTTCGTCAAACTGTGATATCGGTATAGGTACAGGTCTAAAGTCATTGATATATTTCTTAGGATATAATAATGTAGGATTTTTATATTCTTGTGGCACTCTCTTGGGCGGAATAATATATGGAAGTGGTACATTCGGTTTTGGTTGTAAATGTAATGGATATTTTTTCTCAAGCTGTGTTACAGGGACGATGAAAGCTTTTTCTGAATTTGCATCATTTTTCAGAGTATGATCAATTTCCTCCAACGGTAACTCTAAATCCGGAGACGGGGATAAAATTATGAAATCGTTGGGAGCGTTTTCACTTGGTGGTAGTAGACTTCTTGAGGGCACCGGAATTACTTGACTTTCTAGTGCTTTACCCGTCCTTAAATTTTCTTTAATTATATGTTGTTCTAAACGATCATTTGACATGATTGGTATGACTTCTATTTGTTTCTGAGGCGACGCCGCTATAGGATACCAATCACTCTGATCTCCAGGCTCGGTAGGCTTATAGTAATATTCATTTTGCGTATTTAAAATTGGTGGTAGCAAAAAAGTTGCAGGCGTCACGAGCATATCATGGGGAACCTCCTGGGGTTTATGAGGATTTGGTGGAACTAAGTAACTATCAACATTTGCTTCTTCAGTAGCATAGTAGACGGGTTGCATATGCATTTGTTCTCTATTATTTGATATTTCTTCTTCTTCGACATTTTCATGAATATCTTCTGTGTTCTCGACAGGTACTCTTAACGATGCAACAGCCATAACACCGAATGCAACCTGAAAAATTTAAATTTATATTTCAAATTAACTATATTAAAATTACACCCAAGTGTTACATAAAAACTACTTAATAAAAGTTGAATAAAAATAAAATGGACCACAATGATTTAATAGTACACCAAACAGACGAGAAAAATAAAAGATTTAAGTTCTATTACATCACCCACCGCGATTTGATCGAGAAAAGTATGCCATGACAAGAAAAAGTGTTCAAAAAGACTAACACGAAAGTTTGCCACTCAATCTTATTGTGACAATCGTCAGATCTATAGTTCGCTACGCGCGATTAACACACTTCAGATTGATCGACTTCTTTATTTTCAACTAATTTTAAAAGTTATAGAATATTGGTGACTACTAGAATAGTTACATAGTGGAGATATTCCAATAGAATAATAATCTGTTCTATATAATCCTATTGTTAAAATTAAATAACCTGACATCAAATATTTGATGACGATAATTATGAGGCTATGCCTGGTTTTTTTTTAATTAAATCGAATGTCTACTGCTTAAGACCTCTCTTAGTATGGACAAAAAATTTTACAAAATAACAATAAAAAATGAAATAAGTACTTCACATATACTACCTGATTTTTTTCCAAATTAGCATTATAATCTATTAAAAGAAAATTCTAATAGAGATTGTTATTATACTTATTTACTGATTGTTACAAATGTCTAAAGATAAACAAAGCCACTTTCGAGTGAACATAATTATTAACCTTAAAATTCAAATTACACGGATTTAATGTTATAATGTCACGACAGAAATTAATAAAATCTGTGTCTATTCTTCGATCTTTAGACAATACTTAAACCATTTACACCTGATTTCAAAGGGATCTTTGAAATTTGTATCGATTTAGCTTCTTGTTATCTCATTACAAATTTAATGACAATGAGATTTCTAAAGGTATTTTACATCGAGTTATTTGTCAACGCCTTCGCCCTTACCGATAATAATTATCTATTAAGAAACGGTATAGCAAAAAAACGCAGCCTCTCTTAAATTGAATTCATCAATGAATTGCAACATTTATAAAATGAACCAAATGTAAATATAATTCTAGAGGCCAGTTGTGGCGCAGAGGCACGAATTGTGACTATAAACGCGACTGGTTGTGGGTTCGGTCCCCACTTGAATATATGAAATATTTTTAAAATTTATATTTCCCTTTCTTCGCATTAGTGTCTAAACAAAGCGCGGCGTTGAGTTCCGCAACTTAACTCGCAATGCCTACAGAATTCGGCGGAAAGTGGGAAACGGAGTGTCTTAACACTAGGTTCTCTACCTACCCTGCTGTGTGCGGAATACGCCGTGAAGTAAATATAATGAATTGGGCTAATTACCCGACTGCAGAGGAAGGCTTATCTTTTTGATGCGTATTTTGTATGTAATATTCTTTACCACATTTCTCCAGAACCCCTGAACAGATCTAAAATTAGGCGCAACATATACCAGGGTAGGGTTGGTAATGCCTTTCCACCGCTATTCACCAAAATCTCTTCTCGAAAACTGTTAAACATATTAGTTTCCTAATTCTTGACTAGTTAACTTAACTTATGACAAACCACAACTTCCAGATATTGTAATTTACTTAATTTAAGGGTTTGTCAAAATCAGTACTTCTAGCCCCGCTACCTACCTATTGTCTATTCGCCCTACCTATAAAAGATGATTATATATAGAAATTCACAACATTATACTAAGAAAGGTTTACAATTAAAAATGTTGTATTTTTGTTGTTGAAAAATATAATATAAAACACTGGAAAAAAGATTGTTGTGATTTTTTTTCATGTGAAAAAACCACTGCTTATTTAAAGCAGCATGGCATGGGTAGAAATAGGAGAGGCAGTAGTTTGTCGGCGCCAGTTCAAATGTACAACATAGAAATTATAAGGTAAGTTAGGGAAATTTTCTTTAATAATCAAACTGGGTATTAAAGTTATAAAATAAAATATAATAATAAGTTTTTGTACAAGAAAATAAGGCAAAACAAAGAAATATATTAGATTATATTGTTATATTCAAGAGTTGTCAAGAGTAATTATCACTTGTAATTAATAGTAAGTACAGATCTGTTAATACGTAACTACAATTCGGTCTTGGCCGTTTTTTTTATTTTATTAGTCCGTGACATCATAAAATTGTGTAACAAAAATAATTTAGAGGTTAAAAGAAAATGGTAACTTTAAGTTATGCTTACTTATTTAGTTTCATGCTGTATCCCTAGTGGGGTAGTTTCTACATACAACCTCTTTTGCCTCGTCCACTGTCATCAACCTCTCCATACATGCCCTTCGGTGGGTCCTCATGCTTTTTACGTGACCTTCGATACTATGTTTTCGAAGTTCAACCGATGTCTCCCCCTGCCTCTCTTACCGCTCACTTTTCCAACATAAATCGTTTTTGCCATTCTTTCGTCACTCATTCGTTCGACGTGCTCAAACCAGCTGAGCACATTCTTCTTTATTCTCACCGTGACATCCTCGCTAGTACCTATTATTCTCTTCATTGCGGTTTCGATCAACTAAGCTGACTTCATCTTTTCTTCATTCTTCTTCTGTAATACCCACGTTTAGTTACCATATAACAGCGTCGGTACCTACTCTGCATTGTGTACGGCCAAACGTGCAGCTGTACTGACGTTTCGCCGTCTCATCAATGTAGCTAAGGTTTCGGTAACCCTGTTACCGGCAACAATACGCTTTTGCACATCCATCTCGTATCTTCCATCTCTATTGAAGATACTTCCCAAATATACCACTTCATTCACTTGTTCTAATATCACTTTAAATTATAATGAAAAAAAAAAACATTTATTAAAAAATAATTAAAAAAAAGAAAAAATTACACCACAATTAATCATGCCTCATATTATTTAATTGGAACTTCTATTACTAATAAGCATTACTGGGACAATGCTTTTATCTAAGATATTAACACTATTAGATAGCGCTTTGTGGCCAGGGTTAATGGTGCGGATATATTCACTTTCTAGGACTGTCCTAGAAAGCTACCACTTTCAAAGGCGATCGCCAACGATAATTCTAAAGTAATGTTTAAAGTAAGCAAATAAAAATGCAATAGACTGTAAAATTACATATTCAGTTGCTTAGGTACTTTGATTAAAGAAAGAAGGTATTCAAGTTTACCATAATTTTTGAGCTTTAGTGGGTACATAATCAGAAAAATTGAAGAATTTTTGTTCAAATTAACCGAGAAATTTGTAAAAGGTTGCTACTTTTCCCATATAATAAACAGGCCAGGTTGCAAGGTCGCTTTAGGTATATTGAGCTCATTTTACGGGCCATTGTACTTTTAATGAACTATCTCGGCGAGAGAGATATTAAAATGAAAGTGCAACTAATAGGATTTAAGTAGCCAAATGACTTATGAAGAAAAAACAAGCTAGGAGTTGAACAGTCCATATTGGCCATATTTAATTATTTATTACGTGATCACTGGGTATGTGACTGAGAAAGTTTTCTTGTTAGTTATTTAACCAATCGGATACACTTACTTTTATTGCTCTGGTTTTACAGGTAGAACCTAGGTAATTGTTACTTTTATATAAATAGTTACATAGTAAATATATAACATAATAAAGTAATATAAATAGAATAAGATAAATGTGAGACGTCGTGGCCCAGGGGCACAAGGATGTGATTGTAACACGACGGTTGTTGGTTCGATCCCCTTTCGAGGTAATGGATTGAGTTGAGTTCCGCCACTCAACACGCGATACCTCCCAAATTCGGCGGAAAGTAGGGAACGGAGTGTCTTAACACTAGGTTCCCTCTGCCTACCCTGCTGTGTGCGGGATACAGCGTGTAGGTGATTTAATTTTTTTTTAAATTTAGATTAATGTACATAGTAAATAAAAATAAACCAAAGTAGGTGATGGTAAAACCTAAAGTAAACTCCAACAACTACACAGTTCTATTAAAATTATATATTTTATTCCTAAGAACATATTTTATATGCATTGTATAATTTATCTATTGATTTAATACAGGTCAGTCGTGGCGCAGCGGCACAAAGTGTGACTGTAAAAGGGACTGGTTGTGGGTTCGATCCCCCCTCGAGGAGATGAAATATTTACTTAAATTTATATTTTCATTTCTTCGCTCTGGTGCCGAGGCAAAGCGCGGCGTTGAGTTCTGCCACTCAACACGCAATGCCTCCAGAATTCGGCAGAAAGTGGGGAACGGAGTGTCTTAACACTAAGATTCCCTCTGCCTACCCTGCTGTGTGCGAGATACAGCGTGAAGCTGATTTTTTTTACTTAATACAATCAATAGATAAATTGCAAAAAAAAACAATTCAAACATTCCAATATTGTAAAAGCTTCATAACGCAAAAACAAAGTTTTTTATCTCTAAGTAATCCCAACATCCATTGAACTAATATAAAACGAGCGTTTGTTGGTGTTGTTGGTACCGAGAACAATTCATGTCAGTTATTTGTATATTGCGTAAACGAAATATGAAAAATATTCAATGAAAACAACGTTACAGAAATCCATTTATAAAAATATATTTATAGAAGTGAAAACAACTATTATAACATTCAATCAAATATAAATTAAGCTGTCACATTAATAATATTTAAAATAACTTAATTACTTAATTGATTTAATTTTATAGTCAATTTATACTACAGAAAAAAAAGTAAATAGATATAGATATAAAATGTATTTTTATTGACAATCATATTAAAAGCAATATTGTGCAAATAAAGATTAATTAACTTACTAAAAATGAAGGTAATAACATCTTGATTAAGTCCACCGATTTTAATTCACAATGTTATTAGATATATTATGAATTTTATCAATATTGTCACAGCACTAGATACCTCGTATTTACTGTTTACTTTGCAATGGCCCGGTCGCAACTTCTATCATAGTAGTAATGAAGGCGAACGGCGGGCTTGCTTGCGTTTTATAGATGACCAATTCCGTTCTATTGTATAGGAAATTGACTTAAACTTTTTGTTTTGTTTAACATGAGTTAGATAAGTTGTGGCGATGTCTGAACATTTTTAGAGCGATCGGTGCGTAAAATGCTAATGTCTTGCCTTTAATGAAAAAATGCAATTAGTTTAATTTTTTTTAGGTACCTATAACGTAACGTAAGTCTTTATTGTAGCACACAAACAGAATTTTACTGAATTGTGCAGTTAAATAGTTAAATAACTAAGCAAGTTGCTCTTCTATCTTTAGGAACATATCATTAACGCAGGGATATGTTTGTGTTGAGACACTGCGTTCTTTATTTTTGGTTCGGTCATTTTAAAGTCGTTGCTTTATTGGTTATAAAATCTGTATTTTTCCTATCATACTAAAAAAATATAAAATGAAAACAAAAATAACAATATAAATACAAATCAAAATATTACAGAAGACGCAATTAAACTAATATAAATAATATTTCCGCATGCATCATTTGTCCCGTGTGGTTCAGGAGCATGAGCTTGTAACGAACTGTAAACGCAAAAGTCGATTCTCACTCGAGGAAATGAAATATTTAATATTTTCATTTTTTCGCTTTAGTGTAAAGGCAAAGCGCGACGCGCGGACTTCCGCCTCTCAATACACGATGCCTCCGGAGTTCGGCGGAAAGTTAGAGCGGAGTGTCTTACTGGGCTTAGCTTAGCTAGATGAGAGAGCTGAGATCATTATAAGATAATAACCACTAATCGATATGTAAACTCAAAATGAAAGTATTTGGAGAGGCACCTTTATTTTAATTACACAGTACCTATTGACTTCCCCATTTCTAACGACTTATCTGTTCAACATCCTTATTTACATTCAAAGGATCGATGTTCCTCAGGAATAATACAATTTTTCTTACCAGTTAAACCTTGATAGACATTTAATAGGTATGTTTTTTTCACACGAATCATTTTATTTGAGCTATCAATGCACTATTACACTAATAGAACACGAAACAACAGTCTGTGGTCAACGACCTTACAAATGACAATCGTAGAGGTAAAGAAGCTATGCTGTAGTTAAGCAAAAAATAAACTGCATCAATTTATCTTTTAACTCCTTTGTCTAGCAAATGGGCAATTACTGTTGCTTCTTTATTGATAGCCATCATTCTAGATTTAAATGAATGGATGAGCTAATTCAAAAAGTGTTAAATAACGGTTGTTTTAGTCTGTATTCATCAGTTGGTTAGTATGATAAATCAGCTTCACGCGGAAACCTGGTGTTAAGACACTCCGTTCCCCACTTTCCGCCGAATTCTGGAGGCATTGGGTGCTGAGTGGCGGAACTCAACGCCGCGCTTTGCCTTGACACCAGAGCGAAGAAATGGAAATATACATTCAAATAAATATTTAATTTCCTCGAGTGGGGATCGAACCCACAACCAGTCGCGTTCACAGTCACACTTTGTGCCTCTGCGCCACGACCGGCCTCGTGTATGATAGATATCTGTTTATAAATTTACAACGAGGATAAAAGATACCCCCTGGTACTCTTTTACCAAACTAAGAGTTTGAAGAATTCAAATGTATGACATATATTAATAGGTATGTCACTATCTACTTCTTATCAAATCTAAATACTATTTAATAGAAGATACTCGTATGTACACAATACGCAGCCATTATATATCTATACACTATATACGAGTGTATAAATATTAATATTATTATTATTTTATTTATTATAAGTAGATTAATTATATTATTTATTTATATTCGAATTATTTATTTTAAATGTATATTTTTTATATATATTTACCTCGTATGTACAATGAGATAAAATATGTAAATGATAAAATTGTCCGGGCATTATACTTAATGATCAATGACCACCACCTATGTCCCATATCTAATAATTAAAATTACGTTTCAATACATTTTGACAAACGAAGAAAAAAATATTGGTTTATTTTTATATTCAAATCGTGCGCAAACCAAAATAGTGTATTATATTTTTACTTTACGTCAAGTCCATCTTAATTTATATTTCATTTTTAATATTACTTTGTAGATTATATAATGGAGACTACGTAAGCAAGTCGTTTTGTAATAGCTATTTTATTTCAGCTTCACGCTGTATCCCGCATACAGGAGGATAGACAGAGGGCACCTAGTGTTAAGACACTTCGTTCCCCACTTTCCGTCAACTTTCGAGGCATTGCGTATAGACTAGCGGAACTTAACGCCGAGCTTTTGCCTCGGTACCAGAGCGAAGAAATGAAAATATTAATAAATAATAAGTCATTACCGGGGACCAACCTGTTCGAATTGAATTATATGTAAGACTGAGAGATGAAGGCCGCCCGGACACCTACTAAAATACAATGCTTCTCCTCGAAAAAACGAAACATATTTGTGGTCATTTCATGAAATGTAAGCAGAATAATCTGCCCGCAATAGTTTCAATGCAAAATCAAATTAAAATTTGAAATCCACGCCCACCATTCCAATCTCTGATTGGGCAACGTGTGTCAGACGCTTGTTTCCCTTACAGCAAGCTTAGTCAAATGTAGCTATGTTCACTTCGCCATATTCACAATGAACAAAGCGGTTAATAATAAAGTTCAGATAATTATTTATTAAGCTCGGGTTATTACATCATTTTCTCTTATTTATCCCGACATGATAAATTAATCACAATAGGTACATACATATGTATATAAATACATTTATAATTATAATCGTTCCATACAAAATATAATAGACATATTTCAAAATAATAGTTCAAAAATCTGTGTTTGATGCTCCATAATTATATTGAAATTGTTATCTATTGTTAAGGAAAAATGCATATTTATCGTCGAATCTCATTGTAATTTTACAAAATAATAATAATTCACTCAACAGAGTAATCCAATATTTGGCGACAATAAACATAATTGACTTATATTGTGCCATTGAAACAATGTAAAATAGTCCAAAATTAAGTTTTTATCACATAATTAAGTACATTATATGTTAAATATTTTAAAAATATATATTACCTGGTCAAAATCATGAAAATAATTAAAATTACACATGATATCTATTCTAAATATGTGTAACAAGAGTACCTACTTATAACATTTTTTTTTAATAAGAAAATTTACATTCATGTTTTCAAAGTTTAATTTCAGGTAGACAATCAATTAAATAAAAGAAAGATATATTATCTTTTTTTCAACTAGACATTATTTTCGACAATAATATCAAAAATTTAACAGGTTATAAAAAAACAAAATTATAGTTTGTTAGTTACTTTATTTGATACCGTCAGTACAGTTCTATTTCATCATTTTAAAATGCAACGTTACAGGTATGACTTCAAACGTTTGTACACAAGACGACATACAAAATAGAAAGTCTGTATATCATCTTACAACTAACTCATACATACATATGAAACCGGCTAATTTTATTTGGCGCGTTTTAGGTTAAAAAACGAAATGTAACACCACCAATTTTCTATACATAATATACATAGATAAATTAATAAATTTCCATTGACAATAAATATTTAATTTATAAACTTTAAGTTCCCAGCGAACGAGCTAAACTACTTGCGAAACTTTTGTGACTGCAACAAAGTTGTGACTGTAACGTGCTTAAATATTTAAAACTTGTAATTTACCATAATGTTTCACGACATATTTAAATACAGCGCAAGTTGCAAGAAACAAACGAGCAGCTGGGAGTTAGCAACTTCATTCAATTTAATTCAATCAACCGAAACTGTCTGTCAACCAAAATACGCCATATAAAACTAAAACGTACAAAACGCGTAAGAATACATCAGATCATATCAATACATATTAAAACACAGATAAGATGCTTATCTGTGCACGAATACATAAACTACTCGATTGACTTTAAGAAAGAATAAATGACAACCGTAAGTTTCTAAGACGATCTATATTATATAAGCCTATCTAACAGTAAACGATAAATACTTCTTATATACTAATTTCACTTATCCTAAGTAACATATCACATCTATCGCCCGATCCATAGCCTTGCAAAAGGGAAGATACAATCGCGTATTGTTGTCTGCTCCATTAAAACTTTACACTAACGCTTAATTATTCACATTTAATATTAAGTTTGTTCACAATCCACGTATACTCGTAGGTAAGTACCGAAACATCAACTTCCACTGTTTGAATATTTTATTTTTATTGTAAATCGCTCATTTTGGATGAACGTGACGTAATTACATGTGTTTTTTTTTTTTGGGAAAACAAGTTAAACATGTCAACGTATGCGGAAAGATTATTTACAAACTTTGATTTGATTTGTCTCTTGCAATATTTGAAAAATTGCAAATGCTTTATTGCTTCACCAAATGTGCGAAATACAATAACTTGAATATACATAGATACAGCTAAATTATATAAAATGAAGACTGAATATCGCTCGCATCACACATTATATAGAAGACGGCGACGTCCGAATTTTTTTAGAATCCGATTAGATATACAAATACATATATGTTTTTTTCTAAAATAACATCACTATAGTGAAATGGCAATAATAATACAAAAATCATAAAATTAAAACTATACGAGCGACGTTATTTTCCATACAATATATAATACGTAATACATAAACATTCACTCGAACTAATATCTTCACGCAGTAAAAGAGTCAAGATCCTCGGAAGAGACATCCTTCTTAGAAATTGTTTACGGAACAATGTTGAATCTGAAAAAACTTATAGTATCAAAAACATTCGTGAAAAAAAATATTGATTCCATTGCAAAACAATTTTTTAATAAATTTCGGCTTGTGGAGCTGGTTATTAAGATATCGATGTAATAAATAAAAATTATATAATATACTACTAATAAATAAACTTTTCTTAAATGTGTAGCTACATCATCATAAAATCATTTTTAATATCGATATCATTTATAATGCTGTACAAAGTTGAAATTATTAAACATTTTCTAAATAATTATGTTTCTTTCCTAAATGTGAAATAACACATAAAACTTACAATATAAAATTAAAACTAAAATGTTAAAATATAAATGTATATTTGTAATAATTAAAATATATTTGTATATACACATTTAAATGAATATTTCAAAAAACTTAAAAAGAATTGAGCGTAGCGGAACTGGAATAAGAGTTTTGACGTAGCTTGGATAAGAACGTATGGCTTAGTTAGGGCGCTTAAACAGTTTCCAAGACATGCAGGTTCTATTCCCGTTACGTTCAAATTGTTATACGTTTTTTAATATAGTTTTCTATGCTAAGTGTGGAATAACACTTTCATTATTAAAAAAAAAACAAGCCCACTTACACATTCCGTAATACATAGTATAGTTTATAGCATAATAATATTTTTACCACTGGTTAGGCGGGTAGGGGTCAGGCGGGCCCGCGTACGGGTAGTACCCGCTGTAGCCGCCGTAGTACGCGCTGCTAGGATACGCCCCGTATCCCATATAGCCTGCTAAATAATAATACCATTGGAAATCATTAAAAGTTGTATATGACTCATGACAATATTACTAAGGAAAATACAATATTACTAAGGAAAATCCAACACAAAAACATTTTTTCAATTCGAAACAGTAGTTTCTAAAATCAATAGATTAATGTATTCAACTTAAACAGATTTTAAAAAAATTATAATGTGAGTTTAGATTATAGCATAAAGAAATAGAGTACCTGGATATTGTCCATACGGAACCTCTGCTGGTGGATTATTAGGGTAAGGTTGGCTCGAAGTAGGCAAAGGATTGGGAATTATATTCGAAGTCTGAGGCCCACTCAGAGGTCCATCGCTACTCAATGGTGGTGTGTTCGCCAACATTGTATGACCCATACTTGGCATTGGAACTTTATTTCCCATATTATAAACTTCTTGTGGCAAACCCGCCATATTACTCTGAGGAAGTGCGGGTGGTATTCTACTTTGCGTTGAATTGGGCATATTATCGCTCAACCGAGCTTTGTTAGGCCCAAGTAAGCTTGACACGCTGTGCGTCATATTCGTTTGTCTATCATTTTGAGATTCTAATATGTCAATTTTGTTCGGCGATTTCTTTTTCCTAGACGAACTCTTCTCTTCCGATCCGGGCGAGTACGACTGAGTGATGTCGTCCAAATTTTTCCGGAAGTCCGGTATTCCTTCCTTGTTAAACGAACTTGTAGTCCTTTCTAATTGACTCAAACTAGATTCATTTTGAGGCCGAGTCCCTGGCCGTTGATGTCGATAATTTTTCAATAAATTAATTTTACTGGACGTCCGATTCACGAGATTAATGGGCGCATCGTCCTGCAATTTTGTTTCCAAATTCATAGGCTCTGGAAGATGGTCGTGGTCGTGGAAGATGGTTGTGGTGGATGGCTCGTTTTCAGGTGGTTTAGTTTCTAATACTTCTTCGGGGGGTAATTTTTCGTCTGTTGTCAGAACAAGCGGTCGGAGGCTATCAACTTTAACATTTTCCTTTTCCACAGGTTTATTAGCTTCTTCTGTGGTTTTCGCAGGAACATCTGCGGTCACTTCATTTGGATTAGGACTTTGATTCCTGCTAGATTGTATGGATGTTTTGTCTGAATCATCTTCGTCGTCACTATCCAATACTTGCGGTTCTTCATTAATGCTGGTGGGAATCCGTGAACTAATATCAACGGGTTTTCTAATATCCTTAGGAATCTTTGTAATACTGAGTGAGCCTGGTAAATTAGGTCTTAGCGTCCTCGGGGACATTGGTAATTTTGGCCTCATGGAGGAGTATGAACGTAGATCACCCATCCTGTTCCTCATATCGGCTATTTTCTGCCCTGGCATCACTGGCCTTGCAATTTTATTCATTGACGGTCTCATTATCCTATGAAGCCCCGGTCTGGGACCAGATTTCGAAGTTATTGTTATTGCAGAATTGTTTTTCAGCGATCCCGGAATGTTAACTGGTGTGGGCCGGTTACCTAAAACTTTAAAAACATGCATTAGGCAATACAATAATTAATATAAAATTAAAATTATATATTTACTTTAATTTTATATACCTATAAAGTAGTAGTAATTATTAGCCTACCTTTTTTACCAATTTGGTTATCCTTACTGTCCCCTCCTTTTTGTCCTAAGCCTTTTAGAGATGTCTTGATTGCAATAATCTTTCCCGATTCTAACTGCATATAGATTCCTTTAGGTGATTTCAATACCATAACTCGTTGTCCCGCCTTCAGAACAATATTGGTTTTCTCAGCAGAATTAGTTGGTATCACAACATCTACAAATATAACATTATAAATGTTATAGGATTTTGTAAAAGTTATAATTTTTATCATATGTTGTTATAAAATTAATATAATTTAAATTGAAATTAAATCAGCTTCACGCTGTACCCCGCACACGGCAGGGTAGTCAGAGGAAACCTAGTTTTAAGACACTCCATTCTCCCATTTTCCGCCGAATTCTTCAAGTCATTGCGTGTTGAGTGGCGAAACTCAATGCTGGGCTTTTTTGCCAGAATGAAGAAATGAAAATATTAATAAATAATAATTCATTCCCTGGAGTGAAAATCGAACCCACAACCGTCCCGTTACTGTCTCACCCAAGATACCCTTGAGCCACGACGTCTTTTAAAATTTAGCCAAATAACCTAATCTAAACTTAATATAAATTATTATATAAATTTTATAACATTTTGTAAAAATGTTATAATGTAAAATATACATAAAAGTGACAGATTTTTATTTTTATACCTAAATATAATCTTTCCATTTTTATCTACATTTCGCTGTATACCTAGTACTTGGTTCGTATATTAGGTCACTAATTTCATTATTATACTTTTCTTTGTACTACGTAAAATAAGCATAAGAGATTATTAACACTCAATTGTGTGCTGAGTTTGTTTTCTTGGCTTATAACCAGTTATAAAAGTCAAGCTATTCACTACTACATTAATCGTTTTATTTATAATAGTAGTAGTGATCCGCTCGCAGTTTCGCCCACTTAAACTACATAATAATTTATTTGTTATTTTGAAGTACATTCGTGTTATAAAAGCTTAACATATATTTTAAAGACAATATTTGACTAAAGTTATTTTGCTTTAATTTTGACGACCAAAATACATTATATTGATATATCTTTTTTTAATATATGAACCGATTGAAGTAAAACAAACACTAAATACTCCGGCAAATAATAGTGAAAGGTACATTTATACGGCCAAGCCGTTTCTGAAATCGCCGGTTTCTTCTACTCAGTGACAAAGACAGCGATCAGTTACTAATAAGTCCAGTACTGACCGAGCGGCAGCGTCATCTCCTGCGCGGTCATGCCCTGGCGGCGCCACACGTCGGCGGGGATCCAGCGCGCGGCGTGCTGCATGGGCCGCACGGACGCCACGGGCCGCTGCACCAGGCTGCCGTCCGCCGTGCGCACCGTGCGGTACGTGGTGGGCTTGGGCGCCGACGCCGCCTTCTTCTCCAGCTCGTATCTGTCACCCAAACGTTACGTCAGTTATGTTAAACTAGAGATACCCAGGAGCCGTCTGCCTAGCCAGAAAATATCATAAGGTTAATATGGTAAACACATACCCCCGTTGCGCAAGTCGTTTCTCCGCACTAGATAATTTTTTCTCCTTTCTATCAACCAACAGAGACTCGTGTTGAAATGGTTCCTTGCTAAGCGACTTTCCGAGGAGAGTAATAACACCTTGCATCAAAACATCTATATACTTGTCTTTGTGTTCGGATAAATCCTTAATTTCGGACTCCTGAAATTAATATAAAAATACCTTGTATATTATAGACCTAATGTATTGTTTTCAGATATAGAAGCTATAACAATACTACTTCAAGAATATATATTTAATTTCTTAACAAAAAAGCATTAAATATCTTATAATAATAGGAATGTAATAAAATATTTTATGATCAGCAAATACAAAAAAGAACGTTTTCAATAATTTAATTTAAAAAAAATAATTAAAAAAAAAGTACTAAAATTACCTTTTCGTCATTATCAAAACATAAATTAGTTATTTCTTTCATAGAAAGTACAGCATCTGGATTACACTCGTCTACAACTCGATCGGCCATACCTTGCTTGTTTATTTGTCTGTCATATATCTTCTTCTCAAGACAACAATCCATAACGAAACGGTATACAAAACACGGTTTCTTTTGACCATATCTATAAATAAAATAGATTACATGAATATGTAACCACTTAACCAGTTTCTAATAAAAACATAGATTTAAAATTAGTTGTCTTATATATAAATAGTTATCTTTTGGTTGTCCAGTCGTGGCGCAGGAGCACAAAGTGTGACTATAAAATCGACTGGTTGTGGGTTCGATCCACACTCGAGGAGATGAAATATTTATTTATATTTTTATTTCTTCGCTCTGGCGTGGAGGCAAAGCGCGGCGTTGAGTTCAGCCACTCAACACGCAATGCCTCCACAACTCTGCGGAAAGTTGGGAAGGGAGTGTCTTAACACTAGGCTCCCTCTGCCTACCCTGCTGTGTGCGGGATACAACGTAAAGCTGATAAAAAACAAAAAAAAAACCGACTTCAACCTGATCAAAAGCGGTCGGTTAAAAATAAAAACTATTACCTGTAAACCCTACAAACGGCCTGTGTATCGTGACACGGGTTCCAACTGGCATCGAACACGATGACCCTGTTCGCGCCCACCAGGTTTATGCCCAAGGAGCCCGCACGCGTCGACACCAGGAACAGATACACTTGCGGGTTAGCGTTGAACTCATTGATTAACTTCTCCCGCTCCAACGCGTGTGTGGAACCGTCTAGACCTTTTGACATAATAAATGGTTTTACTTTTTTTTATTATTTAAAATATGAAAACAGCTTAATTGCTTAAATCTAAGCTTGAAACGGCTGAGTTTAAATTCTGTTACATAAAATTATTACTTTTATAAATTAAAAAGCCAAAAATTATAAGGATTTTTTTCTAAAACAAATATACCATAATATGTTATAATATCAATTTTTAATATTTTAAAGGTCTTTACTAATTTATAAATACATTTTCGCAAGCACTTTTGTATCGTCAAAAGAATAAGACATAAATTTAAATTTTGCATAAAGAAAAGATTATTTAAATAACAAAGTATTATTACTCACGATAATATGACGTATTCCTTTCCCATAAACGATTTGTACCCGGAATATAGTTCCTCTCCAAGAAATCTTCAATCAGATTAAGCGTAAACAAGCTTTGACTGAACAGCAATAACCTATCACCAAGTTTTATACTCTCATTCAAAATGTAGAAGAAAAGTTGCATTTTTGCAGAATTTTCAATAATACCAGGAATATAATCTTTTAGTAACTCTGTTGCCCAGTCGTAAGTCACTTCTTCAGCTTTCTTCGCTATAGCTAATTCTTCTTCTTTATTTAATTTTTCTTCTTTCTCGCTCTCTTCTGATTCTGATTCAACTCCGTTGACTTTCTCTTTCGAAGTTTTCCGATCTTTACGACCTTTAGGCTTAGCTTGCCTGCCTCTAGGCTTAGGCTTATCTGTTTTTTTATCATCTTTGCTTTTACCTCTTTGTTTACCTTTTTTAGTAACCTCCACTTGCGGCTCTATTGTATCAGCCTTTGTACTTATGACAGGTAAATTTTGTTTGCTAAATTCTGGAGATATATTTTTAGGCATCATTGGCGATACATTGAAATCTTTTTTAGCCTCATCTTTTACTATCTTTTTCGTATCTAAATCTTCAATTTTGACTTCTCCATCTGATTCAGATTTCATTTCTATTTTATCTTCAGATTTAATTTTATCAAGCTCAGTTTTTAGAGTTTCTGGCATCGGCCAGGAAGTGACAGGACTTCCTGAACTAGAACTACACAGAGGCGGTTTAGTTTCTAAAGCTGGGGGGAAATTAGAGTATGGAAAGTTGCCGTTAGGATTATTCGTTTCAGTATACGAAGAATTTTGTTGATAATTAAAGGAATGATTATAGTTCACAGATTGACTTTGGGCTTCAATCGGTTCAGTTTTAACTTCATTGCGATAATTAGGGTCAATAGCGCATTCTGTTTTAATAGGGGCTTGGTTGATGTTTCCTTGAGGATTTGGAATATTACTTGGATTATTAGGAAAATTTTGATAATTTGGAGGTTGGTTGTTATATTGGTTGTACGAGGTCTGAGGATTAGCGTTGTAAGCATTATTAGCTGGGAAGCTCGGTGGATATGTTTGATTTGGAAACTCTTGTGGTGGCTGATTATTAGAATATGATGACCCAGAAGGTTGCTGCGCATTGTATTCAGGATAACCTGGTTCATTTGGAAACGGCGCTTGGAACGGAGGCCTAGTTTGGTTCCCGTAACCCTCTTGATTATTCTGGAAAGGAGGGATAGCGTTTGGCGCATACGAATTATTAGGGGTATAGCTTGATGGATACTGTTGATTATTGTATCCAGGAGGGGAGTTCTCGTTAAACTCTTGAGGTGGTTGATTTGGTCCATATTGTTGATTCCCATAGTAACCTTGATTACCATAGTAATTGCCATTACCCCAATAATTTTGATTGTAGCCTTGTTCCATATTATTGGGTGGATATTGATTTTGATAATTTCCTGTATATGGTGTTTGTTGTGGGTAATAATTATTGCTATAATCTTGATTATATGACGCTTCCTGGTTTGGCGGAAAGTAGCCAGGGTTGGAATTTTGGTAAGGATATTGAGGGTAATTTCCTTCTCCAGGAGGTCTATTTGAATCACTTGGATAAGCATTGGGCCCATAAGGTCCATTTGGTAGAAGCTGTGGGTCATTAAAAGTGTTCGTATCTGGACGTGCTCCAGTAGCTGTAGTGTTTGGAGGAATAGTTGCTGCAGGTTTCTTTGCTGATCCCTGTTCAAGACAATTAAAGCTAAGATATTTAAAGCAATAAACAACGTATATAATGCAAATTATTACCAAAATGCTGATAATATATTAAATATAATTAAATAATATCTGAAGATATCTTAACACACATTTTAAATATCTTTGTAGAATATTTTACGTTGTACACATGTATGTAAGACTAAAGTATGAAATTGAATTTAATGAATTTAATTTACTTACTCGTGGTTTTCCCGCACGCCTTGTCGTTTTATTATTTTTAGCACGTCCGGCTTTCGTAACTCCTCCGATTTCCTCCAAATCTAAATCTTCTTCAATAGCAGCGCTTACTTCACTGCGTTTCTTAAGGAAATTGTATAATACGTCGGGATGATTCCAGATCTAAAAAATAAAATTAAATAAGAAAAATAAAATAATAAAAAAAAAATCTTTAATTTCAATATTTTTTAATTGATATGAATATCAAATTTTACACGTCATAGTAGATTATTACTAGTATTTTTTAGCTGCACGCTTTATCCTGCATTTAACAGAACAGGCAGAGATAACCAAGCGCCAAAAATGTTAGGCTTCCGCTTTTCGCCCAAATTCGAGACACTGCGTGTCGAGCGGCGGAGCTCAACGCCACACATGTCTTAACAGAACGAGAAAACATTTTTTTTTAATATTTGTTCTGTATCCCGAATGTAGCAAGGTAGGCTGAGGATACCTAGTGCTAAAACTCCATTCACCACTTTCAAGATGCGATATTTGAGTGTTGAGTGGGGGAGCTCAACGCCGTGCTTTGTCGAAACCAAGCACACAACTAACGCATTTACATCACTTTTAAGTAATAAATAATAAGTAAAAATACCAAAGCTTGTATTTCTGTAATTAAAAATCAGCTCCACGCTGTATCCCGCACACAGCAGGGTAGGCAGAGGGAACCTAGTGTTAAGACACTCCGTTCCCCACTTTCTGCCGAATTCTGGAGGCATTGCGTGTTGAGTGGCAGAACTCAACGCCGCGCTTAACCTCGACACCAGAGCGAAGAAATGGAAATATAAATTTAAGAAAATATTTTATCTCCTCGAGAGGGGATCGAACCCACAACCAGTCGGTTTTACAGTCACACTTTGTGCCACTGCGCCACGACTGGCCTTTCAATAATTAAAAATTAAAAATATAAAAATACTTTACCTTACAACAAATCGCAAACGCTTTCAGCGGGTTTGGTACAGAAGCAGATCTAACAACCTCATTCATAAACCTATCGTACAATTTACGCTGTAATGGCGTCATGCGAACTAGCAGCACATATTCTTCTTTCTGCGGTAATGTTGACTGTAATACGGCATGTGATCGTCTGTAAGGGTACAAAAAATGTGACAAAAATATTCTTATTTAGCTTCACGCTGTACCTCCAACACAGTAGGGTAGGCGAGCTTCAACGCCGCGTTTTGCCTAGTTTTGAAAGCAAGGAAATGGAAATATATAATTCATTCCCGCGGTTTACGGTCGCACGCTTGTCCACTGCGCCACAACAGCCTTAAAATCATTGTAATGCAAATAGGAAGTTTTACTGTACAAGCAATGACTGACGATCCGATAATTTAATAGAAAAATATTTTCTAACTAAAACAAATTTTTAAATTTGTCAAGTCAGTACTAGCTGTCTGCGTGTAATAAATTTATCTAAATGTCTATATCTTCAGTAAGGTCGACGAGTCGTGGCTGTCCTGAAGTTAGTTTTTCTGAACTTTTGCACATTATTGATTCAGGAAGAAAATAATCAAAAGTAATAGTCTAGTCTTAAGCCTGAGCAGCAATCTGCCGCTAATTTCTCTCTGACTCGTCGACCGTACCGTAGACAGAGAAAGATAATAGTAGATTCTCGTTAGAGACGTGAACACAAAAACAAACTCTATACATTAGAAAATCAAACAAATTCAAATTTCCCATTTCCTGGAACCGTCAAAAACATGACAAATAAAAGATTTTATTTTATACTTTTTATCATAAAAAATTTCTTAGTAAATTCAATCGATTGTATGTAACAATAATACAATAAAACAACATAAAGAAATATCAGTATTTGTTTATGATATAATTTATATCCGCTATAATATAAAAGAGTAAAAAAAAATGCAAAATGAAAATTTAGGAAAACAATACCTTTGAACAAAACCCACAAGTAGTGAATGAAGGACATGTGCCCGATATCTCATGAGCCTTATATCTTGTGGCGTAGAATCAATACACTGTCCATTCTGTATGGGCCTCTCAAACATGTTACAGAACTCGGTTTTACTACCTAAGTAATTGGGACGAACAAAATCTACCATACACCAGTATTCCAATAGATTATTTTGAAGAGGATATCCTGAAAATAAATGTGTTGTAAGTACATTTTTTGTGCAAGATTTAAAAATAGAAGGTAATATTAAACTAAATTACGTTATTTGTAATTAATTTCTATTAATTACAAATAACGTAATTTTATTATTCTTAATAAAATTTAATAATAACATACAAAATAGATAAGAGAGAATAAAAGAGTAGGTATATATTATAATAATCAGTACTAATAGAGGCTAGTAATGGCCTAGGGGCACAAGCATGCGACTGTAAACGCGACAGATTGTGGGTTTGATTCCCACACGAAAAAATGAAATGTTTAATATTTTCATTTCCTCCCTCTGACAGGCCACTTAACACGCAATGCCTCCCAAGAATTCGACGGAAAGTGGGAAACGGAAATGTGTTAATGAGAATGGTGTGTTTTAACACTAGATTCCCAGGTTTCCTCTGGCTACATTGCTACGTCCGGGATATAGTGTGAAACTGAAGAAACTGGGCAGCCATCTACAGGTAACTTAAGAACGACCACAATTTGACTGAACTGTATGTTTCTATTAATTATACATTAGATACCTGTAAGCACAACGCGACGTTTTGTCCTCATTTGTTTTAAAGCATATGATATATTTGAATGGGAATTCTTGATTCGATGTCCTTCGTCGCATATTACTAAGTCCGGCCCTGGTCGTACTAATGCTTCATACATTTCTGAAAAAAAAATATGCGATTAAATATAAAATAATTTACAAGAAAATACAGAGTGTATCGCATTCGGGCGCAAACGCAAATGTGCATAAACTTTGATATATACGATGGTATAGCCATAAAAAAGAAAAAATCGTAATAAAAAACATTATTTTAAGACACACTATTTCGCACTTCCTGGATTTACGAGGCAATGCGCATATTGTAGTGTTATCAGAATGACAACCGTCGCAATTACTGTCACACGCTGTGCCACTGCGCGACAACATCCTCGACTAGAAATATTTTTTTCCAAAAGTAAAAATAAATATTTGTTACCATCCAAAAGTTTTTTATCTTCATCACAAGGTGTATCTTCCTTTTTTTCATCTTTAGCTTCATTATCTTTCCCTAAAGATTCACCATCCTCTTTGTCCTCCGGCTTGGAGTTGTTTGTGTCAAGACTCTAAAATTAATTTATTTAATATATTGATTACAATTTTTTTTATCAGTAAAAATAAAATTACTTTTACTAAAATAAATAATAACTTTGATAAGTCCCTCCATCGTGGTACAGAAGGAGAATGTCTGACTGTAAAGTAGATGGTTGTGGGTTTGATTCTCTTTCAGAAGATTAAATGATTACCATTTTTTTTGTAAGACAGAGAGTGTGAACTACTACAATGTATATATTGAAACAACTGTAAACTCGATGTTTATAGGTTTAAATTCCCACACTCCAATCCATAGCTTTGAATTCTACCACTTAATATGCTATATCTTGAATTAAGTTCCCTCTACCTTGCTATATGCGCGATACAGTGTAAAGGTAACAAAAGAATATAATGTGAAACTATAAGCTTCAAAATCTTTTTTCTTTACAAAAAAATCACTGAATTGAGAAGAAATAAAATTAAAAGCAAAATAACTAATTAAAAAAAAACAATAATTATAATACCTGACTCTCATCATTTCCATCATTCTTTTTATCCTCTTTTTCTTTATCCTCATTCTTATCCGTCTTCCTTTTCTTTCGAGGTTTTTTATCCTTTTTCATACTTAAGAGTCTATATAATTCATATCCTATCATAAGAACACCACCTGTAGTCTTCCAATCCTGAAATTATTTTGTAATAGCATTTTTAAATTAACTTGATGTTTTTGAAAAACTTAATCTATATTATTTTCAAAAAATATTTCTTAATAAAGAAAAGTTTAGTTTCAATTTATTTTTGTAATATTCAAAATGTTACATGCATAAATTTAAGCATACTAGGACTTGATACCACAGCTCATGATCTTAAAACACATTGAAATACAAAGTAAAAGTTTATTATTAGCATTTAATTGATACAAAAATATATTGTAGGAGAAATGGAACTTAAGAGTTGTGTATGTAACGTGATATAGTACGCCTATAGCATTCTTTAATAAATGGATTATCCAATACATATTTTTTTTTTCTAAAGAGCTGAAAAGTATGTTTGGTAGAAAAGCATGTTCTACCAAACATACTCTTCAGCTTTATATCATTAAACACAGAAGTACAGTTAGACAAACACAACGTTTCCCACCTAACCAGCAGTGTTGGGAGCAATGGATGAATAGAGTGCATCTTTTTAATGTGGAGGTTTCATGAAGGTAAATGGAAAAGATAAAGATAATATAAGTGTCACATACCTTAACAACTTTCGCGCGCATTTGCAGTGTTTTGTGACTATCATTTAATACGTAAATAGGAAAATTTCTCGCTCGCACTTCACCATGTGCTGATATGGGACTTTTTGCTGCATCTAACGGCAGCCACATATTAAATTCTGCTACCTATAAAATGAACAAATATTTTGGTATAATTTTATAATAGTACTAATATTAATTTAGGATGATTTACAATTATCTGTTTATAAAAGGCATTTTTATTAAATAAAATATAATTTTAAATAACGTGTCGAATAAAAACCTACTATTTTTTATTAATAAACTCACATATGATAATATCAAATATTATATAATATATGTCGGAGCGTATCCGTATTTCCAGTGTAAAAACACGTGGCCAATGTGTGATGTTGTTTGTACATAGAAGATTTGTAAAAAAAAATGTTATTGGAAGCCTTTAGTAATGTAATAGATGTAATAGAACATCAAAACAAAGTTTTTTTTTATTTTTGTCTGTTTATCTGTTTTGTCTGCTTGTCTGTGCATTTGTTCCCGCTAAACCCAGAAACGGCTTAACCGATTTAAATACAGTATTCACTATTGGATTCTGGTAAGGTTCACTTAATGTTTAGTGTTAGTTTTATTTCAATCAGTTTACAAATAAAAAGTTATGTCAATATAAAGAATTCCATACGACAATATTGCTACAAAATAAGTGTTTTATTGAATTGGCTAAAACATTAGCTATTAATGTATGGATAATGTCTTTAAAATGATAAAGTTTTTAGATTACGAAAGTAATTTGGATGAGATAATAAGTAATTGTATTTTATATAAGCGAGCGAAGCCACGCGGGAGCCACTAGTTTAACTATAAATATATGACAAGCATTAAATTTCCAAATGAACAAAAATATTATTTAATTTCACATAACAATATCATTATCTTATATAAAAGGAGAGCTTCCCACTGAGTTGTAGACCTAAACGTGAAATTTGGACAGATGTTTATTTTCATAATATGAACACCCACCATGAAAGACTCTTAGAAATATTTAATTGAACACGTGTTTCATGGTTTATCAGAATTCACCATATAGGGTTCAAATAAGGGGTTGAACTTTGTATGGACAATAGGATTGGTTACAGAATGACCGATCCGAACAAGCAGACGACGTTGACGGTGTTGTAAATTTTGAAACTACTGTTAATTTTTATGCCGTTGTTTGCTGTTTTATTATTAATTCATATTTTTCTTTAGTTCCCTTCACTTATTCGAGTAGTAGATTAGTAAGATTTTTATTAATTTCTTGGTTTTGGTTAAGTTTTGTTTTACTCTGGTATTATACGTCGTGTTACTTTTAGTTTAAATATTTATTTTACATTGATAATATTTATAATATAGCTATAGGTTTTGTTTAGTTTCTTTTTTAATAATAATTTCCTTTGGTTATGATTACTTATTATTTTTTTAGTTACATATTTTATTCTAATATTAAAAATGTCCATAAGTTAGGTTTACTTAAACTTTGCCTTAATTTAAAATAGTTAGGGGTATTATTTTTATATTATAATAAAAAAATAATTTATTTAGTTTTACTTATTTTGTTTGTTCATTTTTAATACTCAGATATTTTTTCCAATTATATGTATTAAGACTTTTATTTCCCTTACTTATGTCTATTTATTATACTTTATCGGATTATTTTGATTATTTAGGCTTATATTTTCTAACTAATCCTAATTTCATTAATGTAATAAATAATATAATAAAGAAGCGGAAGAATTTGTTTGTTTGTTTAAACTCAAGATCTCTGGAACTACTGCTCGGGTTTACTTTTTTTATGTTTTGTATGAAAGTTACATTCCTCAGAAGTGCTATACAGGCTTATATAACGTTAGGGTTTTAGTCTTAGTTAGCCTTAAATAACGAAATAACAAAAATTAGGAACGCCAATGTATTACTATAACCGCGTATTCTGCAGATTTAGTTATTTATATATACTACAAAAACATTCAAAATCATTACGGATCTTTTATAAATAAATTAGTCACGATAAGGTATTTCATAAATTTTCGGCCTAATAATTGAAAAGTGCAAGATGATATTTCGCTGTTTTTTTTTGACAAAGATATTGAAACTTACGAGCGAAACTTGTTCCATCGTCAAGTAAATTTAACGAAGACAAGCTTTGGTACTCCTCTTCTCAAACAGTGCTAGCACTTCTCAGAATTATGAAAAATGATTGAATGTATAAATTATATAATCAATTCGTTGGCAAATGCAGCATAATAAAAGAAGTATAGGTAGCATGCGGGCGAAGCCTCGCGTGGGCTGCTAGTATAATACAAATGTATTATACTAGAATTATACAAAAATGTATATTTTTAAACATGTGGTACTGCGTGTTATATTGATTTTATTAATTTTAAATGCCTTTTGCACTCGTACTTTATATAAGCTATATGTAGAAAGTTTTGGCTTCACATATTAATATATTGATATTGCAATAAAAAATACTATACTCAAATAAATAAATAAAAATACTTGCCCAATTTTGTAGCGTATTAATGGGCATAATACACAAAACTGTCTTAGAATTTGTATGTCGTAGGAATATATCACAAAAGCACACTATTTGCAAGGTCTTGCCTAAGCCCATAGAGTGTGCTAAAATACAGCCAAAACCGGTGGACGTCGAGAATCTTTGTACAGATTCTATTATATTATCAAAAAGAAATCTAACTCCACCAATCTGAAACAAAAAAAATATTACGTTGTAGCTAATATTAAAAATATTATAAACAAAATACCATATTTTGTTTGAGTTTCAATAATATATTGCCCCATCTTTGTTTAATTAGCGATAATTATAATTTTTTTATAATATTTTTTTTTGTAGCTTCATACTTTGTTACACATGTAGCATAAGGCAGAGAGAAACTAGTGTTAAGATACTCCATTCACTGCTTTGGCAGATTCAAAACAAGGCCAGTTATCTGTCGGAATTCAAAATCGTACTTTGTTAACCGGAGTTAGGAAATAAACATAAATTATCCTTCCAAGGCTCGAACCTTTAACCAACACGCTTGCAAATAACAAACGCTGTTCCACTATACTACAATGGTCTTAATATTCTTGAGGCCAGTCGTGGCGCAGGGGCACAAAGTGTGACTGTAATATCAACTGGTCGTGGGTTCGATCTCCACTCGAGAAGATGAAATATTTGATTAAATTTATATTTCCATTTCTTCGCTCTGGTGTCGAGGTTAAGCGTGGCGTTGAGTTCTGCCACTCAACACGCAATGCCTCCAGAACTCGGCAGAAAGTGGGGAACGGATTGTCTAAATGCTAGGTTCCCTCTGCCTACCCTGCTGTGTGCGGGATACAGCGTGAACCTGAAAAAAAGAGAAAAAAAAACCAACTCCTAAAAGCAACTACTAAAACATACCTGATGTGGTTTAATAACTCTAGCAATCTGTGGAGCTAAAAATATGTCTTCCTCATTTTCCGCATGACCTATATTTATTAAGACCCGTCCTTGTTCATCTGGTATATTATATGCATCATTAACATGGAGACCTAGGATATAAAATCATTATTATTTTGGGAATTGAAACCACCAACCATCCATTTACAGTCAGATATTGTCCCATTGTGGCACAATAGCTATAAATTAACATACAAGTTATTTATTATTTCCATTTTAAATTAATCAATGGTTTTTTTTACCTCATTCAGATTAAAAATTATTAGATAGACAAGAAAAATATTCAAAACTGTTTAGTTAAATCATACCAGAATTGCTAGGATCCTCTTCAGCCTCAGGACTAGGTGGAACTTCTGAATCTGACAACATTATACAATCATCTGAATCTGATGATGATGATGATGATTCATCACCACTACTGCTGTCCACTATTTCTACTACCTACAAATTAAACAACAGTATTAAATACATATAACAAACATTGAACTGCACAATATATTTACAGATATTTTTTTCAGCTTCATGTTTTTAACATGGTACTCAATATCAAGATACTCTATTCTTTTCTCCAAACATTGCTATATCTCGATTGTATATTAAGTAGTGAAATTCAAACGCATGGAGAGGAAAAATATTTATCATCATCACCAGTCAAAAAAGGTGATCCCATTGCACCAAATGGTGCAAGTTTGTTTGAATAACTTATAATTATGAATTCTAATCCAAATTTAATAAATGTAAAATAATGTTCAAAAATAACCTTAATGAAAAAGAAGAATTTTACCTCTTTTTTTTCAGACCTTTGGTCTGGTCTGGCTAATTTCTGCGCTAAAGCTGATGTAGTAGGTTTCGCCACCTTTGTAACTTCTAACTGCCCCTGTTTAACTGAAGTCTTCTTTACTTCCCCTGAAGGTAATTTTACTAATACTGTATTTGGTAAACTGGAAAATAAAAAAATTTAATAGTCGAATACATAGAATACATACAGTAGAATATTATGCAGAATTTTAAAACTTCTCTAAATACATACTTTAGTTTTTGGCCTGAGCTGCCTTTCTTTAATATTGATGATCCACCTTGCAACAATGAGATAGTTTTCTGATGTATTTTATTTTGTCTATTAATAGCTATTTGTCTTTGTACCTGCAAATAATAACACTCAAAATTAAACCAAATATATTTTTATTTTTTGTTGCTTTATCCTACTTATGCATATTCTGCTGTATATGCAGACCAAACCCAGTGTCATGACACTCCATCCTCCGCTTTATGCCCATATTTGAGAAATTGTGTGAGTGTGTTGAGTGACAGAACTCAACCCAGTGCATTATCTTCTCAGACCAGAAAGTTGAAATTATTAATTCCTACACATAGGAATCCAACCAAAAAAAACCATCACATTAACAGTCAGATGCTGTCGCTCAATAGTATAATAACTATATTATAATGCATAATATTACTTCAATAATATGTAATAAAGATGAATAAAATAATCTATTTTGAACATTTTAATAATGGGAATCACTATACTTTAAAAATATATGAAATATTGTAAATAATGTATTAATACCTCTCTTATTATCCTCTGTTGTTCTTGAACTCGAGCCAATCTCTCTGATTCCTGCCTTTGAGCAGCCAATGTCGAAGCATCTAAATTCTTTTCATCCATTACTTCCCTAATATTGCGCCTCATATTCAATGTATTAAGGTTTAAGGACTTTTTCTACAATAAATAAGCAGAAATAAAAAAAATATATATTACAATTTACTAAAACATATTATAATACATATTACAATTTACGAAGAAGGAAATACATCATTTTGGCATTTACCCATTTTAAGCTGTATACTTAGTATTATTTTTTGTTTCACTTCGCTATCCATATATCCCCCATAAAGCAAGGTAGGATGAGCAAATCTAGTGCTAAGACACACCATTTCCTTCAATGCCTTATTTTCGAGACACTTGGTGATAAGTGACAAAGCAAGGAAATTAAAATAATTCATTGATTTCAAATCTCTTCAGGAATCGATGCCATGACTGTAACTTTATGAATTTATAGTCAGATATCAATTTATAATGAGATGCTGTGCTGCTGTCTTGCTTATAATTTAAGTTTTTAACACTGGATTCTTCTAAACAACATTTAAAGGAAAAGAGTCCAGTCTAAGAATATTATTTAATTGAAAATTACCTCTTCATCAGTTTCAGATTTTTTTTCTTCTGACTGTTCAGCATCCTCCTCTTCTTCACTTTTAATCTGTTTTATGTCTATGTCATCCATGCTTTTCAAATTTTCAGGTTCAAAATCATCTTGACTATCTTGTTTTGTCAAATTCAATAGATCTTCTGCTGTTTTACCAGGGCATAATTCACTCTCTTCCACTTCAGCAATCTCTACATTTTTTGACAAATCCAAATCACCTTCATTTATAATATCGCTTATTGTAAGTGTCTTGGGTTCAATTGCACTTGTTTCATTTAAGGTATCACTATTAGTTGGTGATAACTTTTGCTTTTCTAATAATTTAGTTTTTTTGGCTTCTATAAAATCTCCTGTTTCAGGATCAATATAGCTTTCATTTTCATCATTCAAATCTTGAACAGCATTTGGATCAACTATAAATTCTTTCTCTGATAAACCATCACTATCACTTTCACTATCTTCACTAGAAAAGTCACTTAATTCTAATACGTTTTGACCAATTAAACTTCGAATAGTAATACCAGTGTCTTTTTTTAATTTCTTTGTAAAATTGTGAAAACTTTTGACTGCTTCCATTTTACGTTTATGGCTCATTCTTGGAGGTCGAACAGCAGATCTTTTACGAGGGTTCATAGCAGCTGCTTGGGCAAAGTGTGCCCGTTGTATTCGGGCAATTGTTTCGTCTTCTTGGTCAGAATCCCATATTTCCTCTTCAGAACCTTCATCTTCATCCACTTTTCCTTTAAATTTGCCTCTAATAGACATCGTCCCACCGGCATCACCCATAGCAAAATAACATATAAATAACAAGTCTTCAATTTAAGATGAAGGAATACATATTCACACTACATCAATTAACTTATATATTATCGTCATCTTTATAAACTTGAAATTATTTAGGGGTCAATAATATTTATGAAGATAAGAAGAACTAAAAACACAGGTTTATTTACAATTTTCCCATTTTCGAATTAATTTCTTTGTAAATTTTGGACGCGGTATTAATAGGACGAGAAAGAAGCCGGATGACACAAATCTTCACGGGAAGCACATATACTCTTTAAAATTTTACTTCATTAGCTTTTTAATTGAAGTTTGTTTGATTTATTGCTTAAAAACTTAAAATCTGTAATTAAATTTTAGGAAGCCATTACTTCCGCAATAAATAGCATTCGCCTATTATACATATAATTTGTGTATTCGACAAGCGTGTTTACAAAAATTGTTAGACATTTTATAGAACAGTTTATCAAGACAACCTTAACAAATTTGAGCAACAAGGGATATAATTGCTTGTCAATATATTTCAATATAAAAGCAGGGAGAAATCATTACTTATATGGTAACAGTCAAAATCCATCCTTCTTGCATTCAAACGATAGAACAAAAAATACCCGAGCAATTCGATTTATGTAATGGCAACATTATTTATCTTATTTTAAGGGTTGTATGTTCATGATCTTTTTTAGAGTGTGCAATATTATAGACTATAAATATTTTTTATATTGGGATTTTGATAATATCCCAATATAAAAAATACGATTTTGTGACAGTAAACATATTATAAATAATGTGCAGTATGTTAATTTTCTTTTATCGTACTCTTATACTTTTGTTGTAAATTTAAAAATATTTTTTTTTATTTTGTATGGTATTTACCACATACATATACTCTAATTATTAATTAAATTTTCTTTCAAAATAAAAATGTATATTAACTCTACAGTATGAATTATATATAAATATAGGTAATTTTTTTGTAATATTTTTTTTACATAAAATAAACCAAAGTAAATGTAAAGAGCTCACAATAAAATATTTTTTTTTTTAAATTTTTAATTATATATACAGGTTACGACGGCGTTCTTTTTACAGGAGCAGCATATGAAGTAAAATATTTCAAACAGATACCAAAAAAAATTATTATTCCTCAAGAGCTTATACGTAGGATTATTATTTTCATTTCATTATTTTTATCCATATTGTATTATGTATTATTGTGAATATATACCAATAATGTAAACTTCTCGATCTGCCACTTTTCGTTCTCAAAATCATACCAAAAGAAGATAGGGATATCTCAAAATAAAATATCTTCAAAATTAAAACTACGCTATCATTTAAAGTGGTGAAGATAAAAACAATCTATATAATATATAGAAATATTATATCTATAATATATAGAAAAATCTCTGCATGAAAAAATAAAATGACTACTAAAACTTTCATAGGCTTTCGATACTTTTTAAATGTGAATATCATATGTATGTAATAATATATCAGAAGTCGGCATCAATTTTTTCGATGTATTCTGGGAATATATATTCGAAATCAGTGAATATGATATTTTTTTTAGACAGAGAAAATGGACTTTTTATTGAGCAGATGGCTCGATCCTGTTATTGTTTTTTAAATATACATTAAAACATCGAATCATTCTAGTATATTGTTCGGAAAATATAGAGTAAATTTGTTATGCAGAAGATAAATATTTCGAGCGTAATCTATACATAAGCCATGCAGACGCTTGTTAAGGCTTGCTATCGGCGACCAATATAAGTCTACACGAGTGTTTGGCGTGGCTTGTGACCACAGAACACATATAGCCAAAGTGACATGCATATGACAGCTTGTCGCCGAGCCGTACGAGTGTCGGTTTTTGAACACAGATTAAAGCATAGATAATACATAAATATACTAGAGAAATTCTCCTTTACTCCGCTCTCTACGCTAGGTATCATTTGTGTCTTCTTGATCAAGGAACCGTACCTATAGCTATAAATCTTTATTGTATCCACATATATACCACATGTATATTTTATCTATAGAGTATATTTTCCTTGATTGTATTGATATTGCAAGTAGCTAGTAACTAAAAAAAAAATATAATTTTTATATTTTATTTTTATGTTGATTGTTTTCTTCTTCGTTTAATTTGAAATAAAAATATTAGAAAACATAATATTGTTTTGTAACGACATCTAATGTCTAATTGAATTGAAAAAGCCTTTTATTCCCAAATAAGAGAACAATTTTTCCTATATTCAAACGACTCTGTTACACACTATAATAGATCTGTTATTTGGGTGTGCCTATTGGCATAGGCCTCCTCCGACAACTTCCACTGCTGCCTGTCCCGAGTCACCCGTTTCCATTGTGGGCCAGCGGTCCTTTTCAGGTCTACTTCCTATTTCGTGCATTGTCTTCCTCGATTTCTTTTTCCACTTCTTGGGTACCAGATCATAATTGACTTGCTCCATTTTCCAGATTTGTCCCGCATCATGTGACCGGTCCATATCCATTTTTGTTGGTCAATTCGTACAAGGATGTCGGTTAATTTACTTTTCGTCCTAAGGTCGGTGTTTCTGATTTTGTCTTGACGTTTGGATCCGATCATGATACGTTCCCTCGCTCTTTGACAATTTGCAAGCTTGTCCCTGAGAGATTTTGTCATTGCTCAAGTTTCACACCCATAAGTTAGAGATGGAAGGGTGCAGGTATTGACTATCTTCCTTTTCAGTGCCATGCCCAGGCCCCATGAATTCATAATTTTCTTTTAATGACTAGTAGACCTCTTCCATCCGTTGGCAATTCTTGTATTCATTTCTTTTGCTAATTGATCTTTTGGGGAGATAAGCTGGCCTAGTAGCCTATTCGTATGGCCTATTCGTCGACATATTCCAGGATTTCCTGGTTCTCTCTTATGTCTACTTTTGTGGAATTGGTCATTAATTAGATTTTGGTGTAGTTCATTTTCAGACCGATTTATGCGCTTTCCTTGCTGAGGCTTTTTAACACTTTTTCCAGGTTTTCTGGCTTCTCGGCGAACAACACTAGATCGTCGGCAAATCTAAAATGAGTTAGATTGACAGAACCATCAATGTTTAGGCCAAAGTCTTACCAGTTTAGATTGCAGAAAATATTTTCTAGCACTGCGGAGAATATTTTTGGGGACAAAAGATTCTCTTGTCTGTCTCCTCTTTCTATGAAGAATTCTCTCCCCAATGTTTCCAACCGAATTCTGGCCTTACTATTGGCATATATGTTCTTAATTATGTTAGTATAGATTGTTGGTATTCCTTGTTTTTCTAATGTATTCCATTTATATACGATTTTATTACACTCGTTGTATTTTTCCAGTATTTGTTTAACTGTGTGTATATGGTCGAGAAGCCCGTCTTAAATCCAGCTTGCTCGACTGGCTGCTGATCATCCAACAGCCCCATTCTGTCCAAAATGATCTTTGCAAGTAATTTGTATATACTTGACATGAGGCTTATTGGCCTATAGTTTTCAATATTAACAATATTCTGTCAAGCAGCAACATCCCTATTCGTTGGAAAAAATCTTACATTATTCTAATACATAAGAAAGGACATATAGAGAATATTGAAATTCTCTTATTCTCTGTATGTCCTTTCTTATGTATTAGAATAATGTGAGACTTTTTCCAACGAATAGGGATGTTGCTGCTTGACAGAATATTATTAAAAATGTCTGTTAGTATAATGTCTAATTGTATATATTATTGTTATTATATAACGTGTGAACAGAGATATTTTTCTGTGTTATATTATAATTAAATACAGGCAAATAAAAAGATAATTCCACTTTCTGTTGGCTTATTTTAATATAAGCCAAATAAAAAAACCAAACATTTGACAGATACTAAAATTTATGAAACATTTTCTTTTTCAATTTCACGCTGTATCCCGCATGTAGCAGGGTAGAGCTTAGTGTTAAGACACTCCGCTCCACATTTTCAAACATAACAACAAAATCCTTAGTGTATTATTTCATATATTTAACACAGTACTATTTACGCATTACTTATTTCATATTTTTATTTACTAATGTTTAGCTGACAGTTTATAATATCTAAATACGTCAAGGTCAATACATATAGCTGAAATAAATTCGACATAAATATCTGTTATACTTGCAAGTCAGCAACATACTAACACTAAGCGCTCACAAGCTTGTGGGCGTTTGGCAAGGCTCGACAAGCGTATAAACTAGGCATAATTGATCGCTGTCTGTATATGAAAAATATATGAGAAAATCTTCGAATTCTTTTGTCTGTGCGTTTGTGCACACTAATCTTTGAAACGACTTAACCAATTTAATTGCATTTTTACTATTTTATTTTGACAAACTTCCGTCAACATTTAGTGTTTGTTTTTTTTTAAATCAACTGAAAAAAAAATGGAAATAAAATATTTTGTTCTATAAAATTGCTACAAAATAATTAATACTTTTATTGATTTGGTTGAAACTTTAATTTCAAATATATGGATATCATCTTAAGAGTAATAATGTTAATATATCACGAAATTATTATTAATAATAAAATTATTGTGTAGTTCAAGTGGGTACATTAGAGAAAATATGATAACAATTATTAATATAATTAGTTAAATTTTAAGACCTCAAAGTACTTAATGGAGTTTGTACTGTATAGAATATTATCATAATAAAATACAAAGTCAAAGAATTAATGTAGTTTTTGTCATATAATTAAAATTATGAAAAACATTTTTATTAACAATAATTTAAAAACCTGAATATAAAATAATATTAAATAGTTTTAATTTCAATTGTTAAGTACAATAATGTTTAAATTTAAACATACATATCAAATCTAAAATATGTAATTTAATAATATTTATTACAAATTAGATTTTTGTGCTATGGTGATGTATAGGTAAATATTAAAAATAAAACTGCTAAGAAATTTTATCAATTTTTGTATGTACAATTTTGATTCTACTTAAAACAACATGCATTTATGCAGCTCCAACAAGACGATTTTCTCTAACTCTCAGACGACGCTCACGTTCAAATTCCTTCATCCGCAGAACATAGCTGTAATTACAGAATGAAATATTGGTAATTTTACTACTTATTATAAAAACAGTCCTAATTTTTATAAATAGTATGTAGTCGTTATTACTAATTAGAACATACAATTATATTAAAATAATACTTACTCTTGATGTTCACAGTTTAAGTAATCATGTTTTTCATGAGCACATTTATATAGAAGTGGCATATGCTTATAGCGGCACACCTGATATTCAAGTAAGTAATGGGAACAGTAATCTCTATACTTGGGTGGAATTCTTGCTGAAACCAAATCTTCTTCTCTAGCTATCATTTCTGTAAACAACAGCAAGAATTGTCTATTATGTAATCTATCCTATACATGTAATAAAATATCTACTACAAGAAAGAAAATTCAAAATTTACTACAGAGATGTAAAAATGTAACGTTATAAAATATACTGTTACAACATTTTAATTATACCTCTTTCTTTTCTTTCATAAGAAAATCCATCTTGAACATTAAAAGTGGGCTTATCATCCATGTAAAGATCTACATTCCGAGCATTATATGATCCCATAACTTGTCCCATCCTGACGGCTAATGTAGTAACTGGTCTTCAATTAAGCCGTCAGTATAGTAAGTTTATGTATATTAGATTTTCAGAAATACACAAATACTGCAGGCACCTCAAATCAGAATAAGCAAAGATATCTGACAGTTGACATTTGACATTTGTGATTTGATACTTGACAGTTAACTTTGTTACTATATGATAAAATTATAAATGATATGATACTGAAGTGATATCTATAATTTTTAAATATTAAAAACAGAACTGACGTAAGTTCCCTACGATACAGTCCGCGTGGCGTAAGCTGAGCTGTGCATTTGGGTGAGTGATCACGAAAAGTAGAGTCAAAAAAATTTATAAAAATATATTTTTTATTAGTCATCAATAAAAAAAATAAACCATAGAATATATTAATTCTTCTACACCGGATAACCTCAGCATTTTTACTCTCGTCTGTTGTTTTATTAAAACAACTAATAATGAATTGTCCTATTACACCAAGAACAGCGTTCGACAACGATTTTTTCCTTTTTTTACTGTTTGGTCAATTATATTTTTCTATTCTCGTACTGGTGACCGTGTTAACTTTCACTTTTAATAAGTCGAACTAATACTATTAATATTTAAACATTAAATTAATTAAAATGTGACGTTAATATCAGTACAAGAGGTGTACGTCAAAGAAGGGACGCGCCGCGCTTCAGGCTGTCGTCAACATACACTCTGTATATACTCACACATATGCAAAGCTCAATTTACGACTCACGAACTGTAAATGAAACTCTATTAATAATACCATATTCAATTGTTGAGTATCCTAATGGTGTTACAAATATATTTTTTAATAATACAATACATTTTAATCAATAATATAATTATATATTTTAGTTAATATTACCACAGCGAATATCAGTTAATATCAGTTGTAGATTTTAATAAATACAGCAACTAAATAATAATAAAAATATATGTGGGTAGTATGAAGTTATCAAGCTCTAAACAACCGTAAAATATGGATTGCATTTGATACAAATATATAAAAATGACAAAATGGATATTAAAAAGAGATTTAGAAAATATTACTTAAAAATAATGAAGACTATAGGCAAAGGGACATATGGGTATATATTATTTATGTTTTTTTATCATGCTTGAAACTATATTTCATTGTTTTTTTAAATATGTTACGTTGAACTGTTTGTTGCATATTTTTTAAATTTATTTGAGTGGATCTGTTTCAGAAATGTATATTTATGTGAAAACAAGAAAAGGCAAATGTTAACAATAGTCAAGGATATTGAATTAAATATAAAAATTCAAGATCATAAACAGGTGGATAAATTTTATCAAAATGAAAAAGGAAACAGGCTTTTAATAATTTAATAATAATGTTCATACTGAGAATATCTTTTGTTGTAGGGAATAGCTAATGAAGTAAAAATACTAGCAAAAATGAATCATCCTAATGTAATACAATTTTATGACTGCTATTATATTGATAACTACGTAATGATTTCTATGGAATACGCCATCAACGGGAATCTGGCGGAATATATGTATCAACAATGTCCGAATTTAATAAAACAGCAGGTAGTTAGGATTAATTATATAATAAGTAATATTATAATAAGTACTTTATATATCCATATATAAACAATATATGTACATTTACTTAATAAGTACATACATGTACAAAACAAAATCTTAGAAATAGGTATTATATAATTAGTTTTCGGAACTAAATTATTTAGACTTATCTCTATGGAAGAACCTTTACCATAGTCATTGACCATAAGCGCCTACAATAGCGTTTTAACTGTAAACATCCAGGATTCAGGTCAACAAAGATTTAACAAAGTTTTCAGTTAAATGGAGGTTAAAATGAGAAGAGTACACTTATAGTATAAAATTAAAAAAAAGCTAAATTAATGCCAATGCAGAATCTCTTAAGGAACCCAGTAAACCCAGTTTCAGTTTTTACAAATAAAATAAATCCAGCATCTCAAAATACTGAATAAGAAACATTAGACATCGATAGATATTTAGGTGAATTGTGAATTTCTCCCCCTTCTTTTCGTTTAGACTATGTACTTGCTCATCTAGAGCTTCAACTCTTGGACATTGAATGTAATAATACTCTATCTCCACTTGAAAATTTTAATTCCTCTGTATGTACAGAGGAATTAAAATACCTTTCAACTACAATAAATCAAGAAACTATTTATATATTTTTTCATCACCAAATTATAGTCTTAATGACGATGATTATTCTATATTTTGTAAAATTATGTCCGATAAATAAGAAAATAATTTCAACACTCAAATTTTAGAACATAATGAAAGTTTAATGAAATCTTCTTTAAAAACTTTGTTAATTCTGACGTCAATTGATCTTGACGAATCTAATCCTAATAATAATCCTAATAATAATTGAAGAATTATCAAGTAATGTAGAAAATTCAAAAGACATTTTAGAAGCAGAAAAACAACTTATATTTTACTGTGATTAACTTAATCACTGTGATTAAGCACGCTACAATGAAATATTGGTAACTTTAATATATATTACAAATCAAATGGTTATTTTTGGAGATATACAAGAAATAGAATGACAAATTTTAAAGGAACAGTCATTTTAAATTTACCAGAGTTATTTATTGGCTACAGTGAAAATGTAGTATTATTATAATAAATAAAATTAATCGAAATTTGTCTGTACCAATAATTAATTTTAAATTTAATATAAGACCCATGTTGTAATAGATTAAAATTTAATAAAATTAATAAAAGTGTTTCCCCTATTCATTTGAAAAATATAAATTTGGATAAATTAAAACACGAAAGAAACATATTGAGTAAATAACTTTTAGATATACAATTAGTAGAAGAAATGTCTCACATAATTAAATATGGGACACACTATACAATTATAACTATTTTAATTTGGAAGTAGTATTAATTAATAAGCTTATAAAAAATAATTTAATAAAAGATAAATTACTCAACTCGCCGACAAAAAGTTGCTGGCATGGAGAGTCTAGCCCTGCGACATTCGGCAATAGCCTGCCAAGGGCCCCGGCGGCGTCTACTAACTTCTTCGCAAGCTGAGCGACACAACTGACCATCATCTATCCAGTGTCAAACCCAGATACTTCCAACTGAACCGACCCTCGATGTGGTCGAAGCCATTTCTTTTCCTGCACCTTGTATAGGCCCGACGAGCACGAGATTGAACCACTGGCATCGGCTGTATGGAAACCAAATCTCACATATAAATGATCTGACAAGGTCTCTCCTCTACTCTCCAATTTAAAACGCCGCGTGCGACCGATGAGTTGGCGAATGACAGATCCACAATGGACACTCCATTGTGCCGCACGCAGTACGCTGACTCTTTATCAAGTAGGGTCAGCTTGGAAAGTATAGCCCACACCTGCATAGCTTTTCCCTTACTGTTTGAGATATGGTTGCCCCACGCTAGGGCTTTGGCGTTGAAGTCGCCGAGGACTAATATTTTTCGGCGATTGACAACAAATCAGAGTCCTACGGTGCGAAAAAAATCTCGAATTCTGCCAGGCTGCATTGGGGGAGAAGTACGTAAGTAGAAACCAACGATAATGTAGTCCTCCACTCTGCTACAACGTTTCCCGAAACCCTCTCCAAAGCTGATATGATGGGGCCGGTCATACTCACCAGCACAATAGCAACTTAAACGAAAATAACTGAAAACGTGAACTTTGGCAGACCTCCACCGTACTAAAATGCGCCCTTTTTTTATGGAAAAGACAAGGGAAACGAGCGTTCTGGTCACCTGATGGTAAGTGATTACCGCCGCCCACGACCCCGTGCAACACCAGAGGAGCTACAGGTGCGTTGCCTGCCTGTAAGGTGGGTTGGGCTCCGGAGCCCGGCATTACCTGATGCGAAACGCAGTGGCATAAAGCCACTACTTCACGCCGGTTTTAAATGCCGGGGGTGGTAATGATCCGGTCGAGTCTGCCCATGCATGTTACCATTGCTGGCGACGTAACTCTACCACACGCCCTTTCTCCGCCTTACATTTGCCCGCCTCTAACCACCGCACAAGTACCGTTATCATATCTCTAGGGCCGTTAGATATGCCTGATACAGTGTCGGCTGTATATCCATTAACGCTTACGATGGTATCTACAACCTTATCCTTAGAGACTGAATCATCCAGGCCCGGTAATTTTGTGAGGCCTGGTGACTGCAGTTACACCATCTAGAACCATTCGCTGACCCTGAGCTAGCATATTCGCCTTTCGGAGGAGTGTGTAGCAGCCAGTTCTAACAGTCTAGCACCCGAAATTGCCTGGCACACCGTCATCCCTTCGGTGGTGCCTTACTGCACCAGATTAATACCCTGCTGTGCTCTTTCAAGTACCTAGGCATAACAGGTTCTCTTGACACTTTAGGCGTAGAAGGGTTAGTGATAGAGGGTTTCTTCCCTTTCTAACCACTGTGGTCCAAGAACCACCATCTGCATCTTTATAATATCATTCATTCTTTAATAATGTAATTTTAGTAACGCTGAAATTTTGAGAACTCTTAGTCTAATGTAATTATAGTTAAGACAGTATGTGGCGTACTCACTTACTTGAAAGTATGGCCCTTTCAGAGGTAGCGCCAAATAAAGGTACATCTTTGTCTGGGAGGATGATTGAGCCATCGGTTTGGTCTGGGTGCTTATAAGGAAATAGTCCTTATGTAATATATTTAAAATTAAAGCTTTCAAACAACCTTTAGGACGTCTGGCAGGAATAAAGGCCTACCTAAAGGGTCTGGTTGTTATAAATATACATTTTTCACATTATTCTTAAAAACATATTTAAATACGAGCGTTTCTACTTTCACATAGGTGAGTGTATACCTTGAGTTGGCGTTACCTTTGAAAGGGTGGGACCCTTTCAAGTTAGTAAATTACATACAGTCTTAACCACATATTAGACTATTAATCCTCAAAATTTTAGCTTTGTTAAAATCACGTAAGTATGAGGGCATTGCTTAATATTAAACGTATAAAATCTTTTTACAGGAAATTTTATTTTATTTTTGTCAAGTTTTACTGGGAGTAAATTACATTCATAAGCTTGATATTATTCATAGAGACCTAAAAGCAGAAAATATTTTATTGTCTGGTAAAAATGGAGTTTTGGTAAAGATTGGTGATTTTGGCATATCGAAAATGTTAGCCAGGTAATTTATTTCTTTATCGTTTAATGTAATTTCATGTTATGTATGTATGTTAATTTCAAAGGTAAGATCACACGGACCAGTGGGTCAGCAGGGTTTTGTAAACACAATGGTTGTGGGTTCGGTCCCCATTCGTCTTATTGAAACTTCCAATTGAAAATTTGAATTTTCCGCTTTTTTGAATTCGGAAGGAAAGTACATAATGGAGAGTTTTGACATTAAGTTTTCAAAACAAAAATGTTAAGTTAAACGTACATATTTTTAAAAGTACAAAAAATATACGTATAATGATTATAATAATACAATCCAGATATTTAAAAATATATCAAGTATTGTAAACATTTTAGAGCGGTATTCTCTATCTAATCAATTCACATTTTCCTATGGCGTCATTTATTAAAATACTTTTATTTTTAAGTATAGCTTACTCCACAAAATGTTATAAAATCCTACTTACTATTAATAATGTTTTGATTTTAGTGCAAAACAGACGTCCACCGTTATCGGTACACCCTATTACTTGGCCCCGGAATTATGTGAAGGAAAACCTTACGATACTAAGAGTGATGTTTGGGCTTTAGGCTGTCTTCTTTATGAAATGTGTACACACAGAAGGGCTTTTGAATCAGAGGTAAAAAGTTTAAGTAACAATCATAATAATTCTTGTTTAGAAAACGTATAAAAAAAATTACGTAGCGGGATTTGGACCCGCGCCTCCTGGAAACCGTCCAAGCGTTCTGATCATCAAGCTACGGCGCGGCTTCAAATCCCGCTACCTTCAAATTTTTATACTTTTTCCAAATAAGTAAATACGTCAGCTTCACGTTGTATCCCGCTCACAGCAAGGTAGGCAGGGTCCCTAGTGTTAAAACACTACGTTCCCTATTTTCCCCTGATTCTGGAGGCATTGCGTTTGAGTGGCGGAACTCAACGCCGCGTTTTTGCCTCGACACCAGAGCGAAGAAATGAAAATATAAATTTAAATAAATATTCATTTAAATTTATATTTTCATTTCTTCGCATGGTGATCGAACACACAACTGGCCTCTAAATAAGCACAAAGTTAAAATTTTTATATGTTTTCTAAATAAGTATTTTTCTTTCTTAAGTGTAGAAAAACACTTTAAAAATGTCAAACATAATTATAATTTTAGAGAAACGTTGCTACCTTCACTTAACAAAACTACTAGTATGTAGAAAAAAAAATCTTGAGACATGGACATGGATGCGTATCTAGGGACATCGTCCAAGAGGGGTCCTTGCCATTAGTTGAAGTGTTTTTTTTTCTAATTTTTGTTGGTAAAAGTAATAGCGCACGCAGCACCTGCCCTCCTTATTCCTATGCCCATGTCATAACATTTGAACACAATCATCGCATTCTTAATGAATTCGATAAAAACTATACAGAACACACTGGTGAAAATAACCGAGAATTCTATTTACATTTCAGACACTTGTAGGTTTAGTAAAAGCAATAACAAGTGGCAGTGTCCACCCCATCGACTTGACTGTCTATGAGCGAGGTATACAAGATCTCATAGACTCCATGTTATCCATTTTAGCTGACAAACGACCAACAGTTAAAGAATTAATGGGCAAAAAAATTATCCTACAAATGATCTACACTGTATATTTAGATGCTGGAAATGATGACTTATTGTACTTAAAATTTAAGAATTTATAATTTTTTAGCTAATAGAAATGATAATTTAAATGAAACAATGGACAATTAAATGCTATTTATTTTATTAGAAAAATACTTGTTTTACTTTTTACTTAGAATGTAACATTTTAGAAACTAAAGTAAATGTTACTACTGTTAATTCAGTTTTTAGTGTAGATTTGACTATAAGACTGTGTAGTATCTGTCTTTCAAGCCAAATATGAAAAATTGTAGTAAACACTGTTCTTTTCTGCTTAATAATAATGTGGGAAATTTGTTAAACTTGTGAGTGCAGACTGTTCTTCCAGCTGTAACACCTGACTGTAGACAAACCTTATCCTTATTGACCATTGGTTTGATCTGTCTCCATCTCTTCATCCTCATCTTCTGAAATAACAGAATCAAGAATATGATTAAATAATTAATTATTTATAAGAATTTAAATTGCTGTGGATGGTGATGCACAATTATGTTTTATATCTTTTTAACTTTTCAAGGTTCGCAAATTCAATGTGCAAGAGCTAAACACCTAATAATGATTATATTGTATGCTTATGGTTACCAGAACATGTTATAATAATATGTATGCTACATTCTGTAAAGAAAACATTTTGGTGAACAGATATACTCTTGTTCTTGTCCATGTTGAGATTTTCTCACTCCACCCTACAAAATAAAGTTTATGTATAGTTTATATTTAGGAGAAATTTCTAGTATTAGCTTGGTCTAATGGAGCACAGCTGAAAAGAATTAAGAGATTATTTTAAACATTTTTAATATTTCCGCAATTGTTTATAAGATATGTATACTTTGTTACAATTTCAAGTTTTTTGGCATAAAATTTTTTTGGGATTTTTAGCAATGAGAACCTAGTTTCTAAACATTCCATTTTGCAATGTTCACCAGAAATTGACATTGTGTGTTGAGAGACTGAATGCATTGCTGAGCTTTGTCTTATAATAATAGGAAATGAAATAAATTTAAATATAATCATTAACATGAGTAACAAACCCAACCATTACATTTAGACACCATTTCACTGTGCCACAATGGTCTCAATAATAATATTAAAATTCTTATAAAATTATTACGTTGTCCGTTAGTTTGAGGCTGGGGTTGCAATGGTTTCTGTCCAGGAATCTGGCCAGACTGTAACATCCTTGTAAGACGTTCTACCTCTTGAAGGGATGAAGCATTTTTAATGGCTTCTCTTATCTTGTGAATTTCTTGAGGTGTAAGATCTAAAAAATAATATAATGAAGTTAAAATAGACATTATTATGATGAATATAAAATAAATTGAGTTAAAATATATAAAGATTAAATATACAAATTCTGTATATACTTGTGAAAGGTAAAAGCAACAATGTTAAATATACTGACTTGTAACTTTAGCATCTGGCATATTTCCTCCAGGGACAAATGTTTTTGCTTTTTTAATAATTTCTTTTTGTATTTCCTTTCCTTTTTTGCTTTTAAAAAGAGAATTAGCATCTTCTCTTTCTTTTTGCTTAATTTTTCTAAAATCTAATAAACGCAGTTCTGGTAATTTATATGCAATGTATGCTCTGTAATAAAATCATAGGTTACATTAGGTTCAAATATATATCTCATTTATAACAGGGTAGTCAGAGTACCTAGGTTTAAGGCACTTTGTACTCCAATTGCTGCTAACTCAAGATGATTTTTTATAGACCAGAGCAAGGAAAATAGAATAATTTATTCCCCTGAATTGGGATCAAACCCAATACTAAACTGTGTATAAATAGTCTCCTGCTGCATCATAATGGCTTCAATGCTAAATAACTTTTCTACATAAATATTACTCACCTATAATGCTGTTTGTTAGCTACAGGATTATGCATTAGAGAAAGTGTTCGTAACTTGGAAAGTGTCACTAGTGGATCTAAATCACCTAATTCAGCTATATTATTATTTGTCAAAATAAGTGTCTCCAAATTTGGCAAGTACTGTTCTAAATTCTCACCAAGACGACTGAAATTACAGAAACATTTATTTTATCAGAGTATTACAATAATTGTAATAAAATATTTTTTATAAGGTTCTTACACAATTCTGTTGCTGTTTAGAAACAAGCATTTCATTCTTTTTAACAGAGGAAAACCATCTAATTTTCTGATGTCATTATCAGAAAAATCTATCGTATCAAATTGATCTAAAGTTGCACCCAAATTTTCAATTTGTGGAATTTTGTAACCTGCAAAAAATTGTTAATAATTATTAAGTATTAAAATATTTGAGGGTAATCATCTTCAAAAATATAAAATTGACCAATATGTTTTACTTTGTTGTTTTTATAATAAAAAATAATGTTCTAAAACCTAACTACTGCTTACAACTATATAACATAAAAAACTAACCTCTAAGATCTAGTTCACGATCTCTACATGGATTTATATATTGCATGGAGTTTTGTATGAGTTCAGTAGTTAGCTTAACCATTTTAAATTACTAATGTATAGCTTTGATGAATTAATCTATCTTCTTAACACTTAGCAAATGTTTCCAATACAAATCAAATGGACGCTTACAATTACAAATGTATAGTAATTTAATAGTGAAGTGAAGTACATAAGAAAACAACAAACTGTCATGACTCTTGGCAGAATCGATTTTAACAAATCGATTCAAAGCAGTAGGCTACTTACATACTTTCAACAACAAGAACTATTATTCATCTTTCAAAAAATTTAAAATGTAGAAATACACATCTTTAAATAAAATATTTACATATTCTTATAATATGATATTTATTTCTTTAATTAGTAAGCGTTCTCGAGGCATTACGTGTAGAGTGGTCTTGAGTTTCGCTACTCAACACGCAATGCCACTAGAATCTGGCGTAGTCTTTATGGGGAACGGAGTGTCTTAGTACTAGTTTACCAGGTTCCCTCTGCCGAGCAGCAAAGCTACCAAGGTTTCCATGTGCAAGATACAACGTGAAGCAAAAAAAAGTGATTTACTATACTGAATCCTAGGATTGTGGAAATAAACAATATCTTAATATATCTATACTTTATTCATTGAGCCGTGAGATAAAAGGTACTTCGAACACATTTTAATAAATAATAAATTATAGAGTAAAAAATATTATTTTTATTTTCATGTTCTACAGACGCAGAAACGCGTCAGAAGACCCAATCAGAGACATCGACGAAAATAGTATCGTTCTGGATGTGAGGTCAACAGAAGGTGCAATAAAGAGACATTGTGGTTGTAGACATCTGGGAGTTCCGTAGGCATATTGAACAATTGTAATAATCCATTCGCCATAGTCGTAAGGTTGAATACAGTTCTTCCTGCGTGGTTCGTGATATCGTGATATCGCATATGATAGCGTCATCCTTTCTCATCTTATATTAAAAATGCTAAGATTTGGCTTCCCGAGGGATGCCTCAACAGAAGACATAACTTTATTTCGGCATTTCGGCATTGGTCAACGTTTCATGAACGGTCGGAGTATCCGGCATCCATTGTGCTATCATCTGCATAGGAATAATTGCTTGGATCTTCTAATATGTCATTGATAAGCAGGAGAAAGTATATCGTATGGGACAGCATGTAGCCTTGGGGGACGCCAATATTTCCGGGCATATAATTGGAGCAAAATTGTCAAAAACGACCTTGTTAGTTAATAGCAGCCCATCGATGGGTTAGGTGAACCTAAGAAGGTCAATACTTGAGCGACCATTGCGGAAGCTATAATATGTTCACGGTAATTTAGAAAAGGTACAAAAATTAGAACGTAGCGCTATTTGAACCCGCGCCACTTGCAAGCAAGAGCAAGAGTTCAAAATCCCGTTACGTTCAAATTTTCATACGTTTTATTAATAAGTATTTTTCTTTTCTAAGAGTGGAATAACATTTTAACAATGTGAAAAATATATTCACAGCCATTGATCATTCGGTGATCTTCTAGATCAGTGGTTCCCAACCAGTGGTCCGCGGACCACCAGTGGTCCTCAGAAGCCTAAATATGGTCCGCGAATGATTTTAATTTTAAGACTGGGGATGGTGAGGCGAAGTTTCTGTTTAATTGTCACAGTTAATTTTTATTATACCTACATACATAGTGGTCCCTGCTACCAAGAATGATATAAAAGTGGTCCTTGATCAAGAAAAGGTTGGGAACCCCTGTTCTAGATACATCAAGAGCTGGCTATTTATTATATTCTCCATCATTTTAGAGAGCAGGGAGGTGATCACGGTAGGCCTGTAGTTAGCTAGACCGGCCTTTCTTCGGGATCCGGTGCATAAGAACACTCTTCTTCGAGTATGGAACTACTGCGGTTCGCACCAGAGTCAGCTCAGGAGCGCACGAACAGAGCAGTAAAAGAGAGATTCCATACAGCACGCTCGATTTGTGGATGTCCAAAGAAGACAGAAGTGGCTTAACTGCTGATTTTTTTGACTGAATTTAACGTCAGGCATTGAGCTCTGGCATTCATTCAGAATGGTCAGCGGCGTAGCTCGTCAATTATCTACTAACTAGTCGAGTTCGAGGCGAAGAAATCGCCCAGGGGATCGGCTCTCTCTTTTGCCGTATGGATCAAGATGTCCTTCTCCGTGAGTAACGGGGGAAGTAGGGGCTAGCTGAAGTTACAGAGTGCAATTATGGAGCGGCCTCAAAATTGATGGATTCTAGACGATGGCGTTGGTGATGTGCTCGGACCTTGTTCTGGCAATTTGCTACTTCAAATACTTAGGGGCTCAGTTATACTTTTAGCAAGTCTGTAAATTGGTTCGTAAGGGAAAGATTATAGTAAGAATAATACATATATTTCTTCTTATTCATTGATGGTAGTCGCTTTTTGAAATCCTTTTTGTTTAAATGAAAAAATGGCCAAGACATTATGAACTTTTTATTAATGGAATTTTACATTCTTTTATATTATAAAAGTTTATATTAATAGAATGCTCTACATTTTTATATCTTTCCCAATGATTCAACCGCGTGATTAATTGAGTTGTGAAGATTCTTTAAATTGTTATAATTTTCTTTCACCGACGCACATATTTGGCGCCCACACGTTTTTTTTTCTGGAGTATAATTTGATATTGTGATACTTCTAATTTCCAGATTTTTCCTAGATTTTCATTCAGATGAATTTGATTTATTCGAATAGAGTTTTTCTTTCGGTTTAATGTATTATTGTCTTGACATAATTGTACACTATATTATCTAGTAAAGTAGTCTATATTTTCAAGATTGTGTTAAATTAAAAAAAAATTAAATCACCTTCACGTTGTATCCCGCACACAGCAGGGTAGGCAGAGGGAACCTAGTGTTAACACTCCTCGACACTCCTTTTCACCCTTTCCGCCAAGTTCTGGAGGTATAGAGTAGCGGAACTCAACGCCGGCAAAGCGTTGCCTCGACAACAGAACGAAGAAATGAAAATATAAATGTAAATAAATATTTCTTTTCCTCAAGTGGGAATCGAACCCACAACCAGTCGGCTTTACAGTCACATTTTGTACCCTTGCGCCACGACTGGCCTATAAGATTGTGTTAACTTTGTTAAAATTAATTATTTGCTGTTCAAAATTATTAGGGTTTATTAAAAAAAATATTAAATGAATTCATTCCAATAAAAAAACCCAATGGAAAAGGTAAAATAAAAGAGACATAATTTTCTTCCATTATTTTTTATTCTAAATACATTAATATTTTTTAATTCAACTCAAATATTCATTTAAACTATTACAAGCTAGTTTATTTTAAACATAAATAATAAGTAATGCAAATGTCCAGCATTGCACACTTTCAACTCAGTATTTATAATTTAACTAGGTTATATCCAATCTTAGTTTTAGTTTCTCATACTGACAAACATATATAACACTGAAACCGCTCTGCGAAATACTTATAAGGTAACTCTAAACAATTAATTCGAAAAAAGTGACATGCCAGATGCACATAGACATAATATATAATGAAATTAGGTAAACATTGTTCTTTGGTAGTTAGCTAATTACTGTGATAGATGACTTAAAGGTAAGTAATAGGTGAGTAAAAAACGCGCCGAGTGTCGCATACAGAACATGTACATGATATATAGACTCTATAGGTTAAACGCACCCACTGCATTTTTATATATATATATATATATATATATATATATATAGATAGGTACATCAATTTATGCTGAAATTAAGATTAACAACGAGCTCATTATATTAACTAGTTATATATTTTATTAGGTTTAAGCTTGAGTTATTAACGGTACAGTGGTGGCCAATGGCTGGCCGATATAGATTTTGTTCACATTCGAACTAGAAAAGATTGGGTGCGCACGTACATCGCGCGAACTTCACACAGATCTAATAGTACAAATATTATTTAACGTAATTTACACATTATGTATATTATAACACAAATGTTTCTAAGCGTAATGTTTCTATTACACACAATTGTATTTAAGCGTTTTTTTTAAATATTTTTTGTCCTCGTACGACATATCTAATCTATGCTTTAAAATCAGACATTTTTTTTTCAACATGGCGACAGCATTTGTAGGTACTTATTCTCGCCGAATAAAATCTTAATTTACCTACGAAAATAATGTACATTGGACCTTCATTCTTGACACAGATGAATGATGGAGCGAATGACATTAACAATACTTTTGAATAATACTCTATTTATTAGAATACAATGTCCGAAATATAAAGAGAATAAGAAACATAATTTATCAGGTAAATAAATATCTTTTGAGTACATGAAAGTTAGAGACCAGCTCACATTTATAATCATATACCTACTAACATCGATGGATACATAAAATGCAAATAATAAATATTACTAAATATGACATGTTTTAGAATACTACTTATAGTATAAGTTGCCTGTTTATAGTAACATATATTACAGATTCGTGAGACATATTCACAGTACAAAATAAGTTTTGTCGTAAAATTTGCTTACAAACCCACGAAATGATGTAAAATAAATGGCATGAGAATTGTGCGACTTTTAAATTAACTATTTAATATGATGCTATTGCAAGACCCGGCCCGCGTGCCATCTTTATTTTGCACTTAATATTTAGTATAGCAAACATTTGAACTCTCAAGAGAAAACATAGTAGCAAAACACGTTTTGTTAATACTTATCATCAAACACTTCAAGCCGTTAGTTGAATACACAAACATTTATTCTAGGGTATTCTTGACTTAATTTTTGGGGTAAATGAACTAGAATACATTATGTAATTTATAAAAATAATACATTACTCTAAAGAGAAAGTAAGGGGATCGCCAGCGATCCTTTATAAGAAATGAGGTGCTATCAGGTTAACAAATCAAGTAAAGCTATCTAACAGGATAAGTTCGGCTTGTGTCCTCCAGCAAAGAGACTAGCCGAATATTTAATATTCAGAAAAAGACGAGACAACAACTCCGAAAGGCATTTTTAAAAATTTACCTTAAAATAGTTTTATATTTAGGAATACCTATCATGTTAATATATTTTGGTGAACAACATCATTATCGCAAACCCGTATTAAATATGAGAAACGTGGATGATATGACAATATAAATTACCCTTTCATACCAATTAATAAGCGTTTTCAATGTCCTTACGTAGCCGACCCGGTACACGCGGTCGGCGTCTAATATCTACTTATAGTTTTACGCATCCAAGACAAACTACTCACAGGGATCGAACGAATATAATCACCATATCTTTGGTAGACGAAACAAAACGATAGACAACCTCTAGATAATCGAATGTACAGTCATTGGAGGGACATTTTAGTCGTAAAATCTAAACAACGTCGTAGTGATCACGGTGATATAAATTATTGAAATGTCGCGATATATAGCAATCGATACATTTCAAGAGTAAGCGTCAACAAGTAGGTGGTGACGTAACTAGCTGCCACAGTAAAAGTGGATCCCAAAAGAAAGCAAAATATTTCCTTAACGTAAAGGTTGACACATGACTATTATACAAAAACATCAGTTAACTTAAAAATATATTGTTCAACGTTATAAATCAATATAAAATTAGTTCTTTTTTTAAATATAATATTTAAAAAGTGGACAATTAAAGGATCCACTTTAACTTTATTGTGTAATAGTTACGCCAATTTTATGATTAGCCAACGAGAGTAAATCTGGTAACCCTCTTGCGTCTTACTGCCACAGCTTCCACCAAACCTGCATCTTTTCAGAGAGTTTCTTACAGATTCCCAATAGTTTCCGTCACATTCCACCGTCGCCTTCTCCCTCGCAATCTTCTGAGCCTTCACCCTCTTCGAGCGTCACCTGTAAAAAGTGTGTCAATAATTAGCGGTGATAGTATTTTCTCACTTATCAGAAAAAAATACTTGTTTATGTCGTTCATATTTTTTTAAAAACATAAGCTTTTAGTTAAATAAATAGGTTTTACGAATATTTTTGCGTAATATGTACAAATTTTAAATTTTTCATTCATTACTTTCACGACGAAAAAATTAAAAAAAAAAAGTATTTTTTTAAATACATTAATAAATAATATTTTACCTGAAATCGTATTTGTTCGGGACGATCATCATCGGCTCCTGAATGCGTCTGGACAGGTATAGGCGGAGGAGACGGAGGAATCATGCTCTGGTAGTAATCGCGATTCTCTTCTAAAGTGTCCAAAATGTCTTGTGCATCTGGATGGACGAGATCTGCCCATGTCTCCCATAAAGGATGTACTATGTAATCTATAAATCCAACTTGAGATTTTTCAATTGTAGCGTTATGCCTGTCGCACATTGGACTTATATCCATGCCCTGTTCTCTTTCACGGTCACCTTGTTGGAAGAATTCTTCCATTAATAATCCAACCCAGCGTTTGTATAAAGGCAGAGGTTTGGTTGGATTGCTTAAGTCAGCACAATGTACGAGATTCTCTAAAACTTGTATTCGGTCCGTGTAATTGTCTAGTAACAATACTCCGCTACCTGCAACCTTTTTAGTTTCCACCATAGTTTTAAGATCTGCGAGTAAACTCATATGTTTCGACATATCAGTAGAGAGCACCATATCAATAACCATTTTCCTCAACGTTTGCCTTTGTTTTTTGTGAAGGTTTACGAATATATCACACCCATCGTTTTGTAGGAGCTTGAATGCTACGGCAAGGTGGTGATTTTCCAGAACTGACTCATCATTGTACATAAGGGCCAATTCGGAGCTAGAGTTTACAAGAAATTGGTTTGTAAGACCAGGGTGGTCAACGTCGTGCACACATGCTGCAAATAATGCAGCACACACCTCGATTGGAGTAAACACTGCATCTAGGGCCGGAGTATTCAATAGCACATTAGTTGATTGTGTGACATCAGCAGCGTGTAACGAGTTGTGGAACGGGTTGTCACGCACATAATGTTCCTCCAGTGTGACAGAGAATGCCAAAAAGGTGCGAGAAGGAATTTGGAGTGTCGTCAGTAATTCTCGAGAGGTAAAGGCAGAATAAGCAACAGCCGTTAGCGGGCGACCACAGGATAAATCTCCGATACGGAAGATGTCGACGCCCCAGCGATCGAGGTCGCCCAACAAACGTCCTAATTCCTCCTCGTGAGGAGTTTCAACACCATATCTCGGAACCCTCTCTCCCGTGAAACTGTTTGTATGAGTCAGCGCTCTTTTGACGCCAGATATCTGCGAAAGAATATGTATCATTAGAGATTTATTTATTTATTTTTAGCTTCATGTTGTTTATCCTGCACACAGCAGGGTAGGCAGAGTCAATTTGTTCCCAATTTTCCCCGGAAAAAAATCTGGAGGCATTGCGTGTTGTGGTGGCGGAACTGAACGCCGCGCTATGCCTCAACACCAGAGCGAAGAAATGAAAATAAGAAATATTCCATTTCCTAGATTGGGAATCGAACCCACAGCCTGTGGCGTTTACACTCATATTTTGTGCCCCTGTGTCACGATTGGTCTCAAATCTATTTTAATAAATAGTTTGTAAAAGTTTAACTTGTATGTAATATTGATATTGTTAATGATCCACTTACATTTAAATTTTTCATATTATAATAATTTGACATATATCTATAACTTAATCATTGTTTCTGTATACTCACTTGTGACATAGTTGCTCCAGGACCACCATGACGCGGCTTTTCCTTCTTCTTAATTCGTTCAGTTGTCTCATCCACCTGCAGTGATGGCAAGTCGAGTTCTTGTTGTTTGTCTGTAATAGACATATTGAAAATTTTATTGTGTAGTTTTCAACGAATCGGTACTTTTTTTTGTAATCAGTAAATTGTACTTATTATATATAAAAAGTATATTTTTTTATAAAGTATACCTTAATGGTAAATCATTATTTACTTTTGTTTTGTGAATCCAATAAAATTTATTAAATATATCAGCATGTTTCCAGAAATATATGTAATACGTGTTATTTGCATATAAAAAAAATTGATTAGGCAATTCAAACAATAACAAACGGAGCTGATAGCGTACCTACTCGTACAATATGTCGACGAGTAGTCTAGTTTATTGTTAACGTCTAGAAGTATAAAATAAAATATTATAAAATAAATATATTATACATTCACAAATGTAATTTCATAAGCTCATTATTATATTTATTATCTATATCGAATTGTGTCATTGGGTTTCAATGTCGAAAGAAAGTAGGTGAACAAGTGAAGTGGCTAATATAATATAATATGTGATTAATTTTCATTTCTGGGTCATCTCCAACAATGCATTATTAAATTAAATAATTAATCTTAAAATATATTTTATACATTTTATTTGAGAAGTCTATTTTTAGTGTAACATCTACTATATTCCTGTGAATATCCAACATGGCGAGATTATCAAGTGGTGGGTGATCTTGACGAAATAATCCCGGACTTGTGTACATTACAGCAGATTACAGTTTTTACTTATCAGAGAGATACTTAAAGTTTCATGGCTGTCATAGTACTACGCGTAAATTTTTATATCTAATCGAGAAAGCAGCTCAGTTCGATTCACATAAACAGATTATCAACTGAATCAAATCTCTATTTACTTCAATTGATAATGGTTATTTTGAGAAAAATACTATTTGAATATTTCAGTAAAGGAAAATATGTACAATATATATATATAGAAGATAGACTTAGCACAATTAGTGATAAATATTGTCGGTAACAATCGTCATAAATAAACTATTTCTCACGTTATATGATTTCTATTCGCGTACTGTTACCTTGTTAGTACATTTTTGCTATTAGACACGTTAATTGTCGTATAGAGCAGGGTCAGTACTAGTATGAAGACACAAACAAATTAATTACATAGCGACCCATCACGCCATCTCCGTTGACCTTAATATATCTTTATAATAATTCTACTCTATATATAGCAAGGCTATCCACACTAGGTACGTCTATATTAATCAAATATTTATGGTGCCTACACTTTCTTGATAGTAGAAGTTATTTTCAATAATTGTATTAAGCATTTAATTTTAGAATAAAAATGTTGTTTTTTTAATAACCTTAAAGCTGCATAAGTAATGTGGATAATTTATAATTGTACACAATGAGTAAAAGTAAAAAAGGCATTGATGAAATGGAAACAGGTGACGTTTTCGAATTGCCTTGGCTCTAATAATAGATTATATTTGTCTTTGAAAATTTGAAATCAATATGGAGAAAAGCTCTTGGTCTGTTCATAAACTGCTGTAGTCAAATTTTATAATAAAACATCAATTGTTTTGAATGTTATAATTAAAAAAAAAAGCAAAAACTGTCATATATAAATGTGCAAAGTACATATCTGCTAACAGCCGGTCTGTCAGTCAAGAGCCAATTTACTATTATTTGACATTTTGTTTTGCCAATAATCATACTTAAAAATTTACTCCTGACTCATACATGTATATTGTCAGACATTTTTTTATAAAAAAAATCAATTACGCTTGGACTGTTTCATATATATTTTTTACTCTATCATTAAATTAAAATTGCAAATTAAACTAAAATAGCGCAGCTGTCTCCAACTGGACATGTTGTTTATAGTTTCAATTTCAATTATTATTATAATTAAAATATTAATGTTTAAAATATCTTACAGTGAACAAAAGTCGTAGATATACTCCTTACGATGTTATAAAAAATGCGGCTGTTGCGAATTCAATATTATATATATTATAAATAATATATTCTAAGCTTACGGGTGATATACTATATTAACGCAGAATATGTTTTATAATTAAACATATTATGACATTGTTAAAGTACATGCGCTTTTACAAAGCAAAATCAACATAATTAATTTGTTTTTGTTGGATTGCTATCAACTATGTTGTTATTGTATAAAGCAGATAAACAAGATGTTGTTAAAAAGAAAATAGTGAATAATTTATAAATTGTTTGGTATACATACCCAAGAAGGTCGAACAGATGTACTCTGAAATCTGGTTGCCCGACTTGCTGGACTCCGAGAAGTGGCTCAGCTCCTTGTTTAACATCCGTTTGAACTGCAATTGCAAGATCTCTATTGAGTGTGCCATCTTAGCTGCACGGCGCTTAAGCCACCGGGCTGGCGCACATCGAACGCACTGTCTCTCGGCGCACACGCGCATTTCACAACACATGAATATAGTTAGAAATAAGTTTAACACTTAGTAAATGCAAAAAAGTAAGTTTTTAATTATATATATCGATGTTTAACACGCGGATCACTTAAATATACGTAATAGCCACCAAGGTGAGACGTCTGTTAGTCGCGAGCGCTATCGGTATACTGAAACGTCGCGATACGGCGCCTCGCACTTAGCGTAGCAATTATCGTCATCAACAGCCAACTTTGTACAGAAATATCTCCTTCTCGGTATAATGAATTACTAGTAACATACAATCTAAATTTTCTATTATATATTGACGCCAAGGAGATCATTTCCCCTACCAATAGTGTTATAAAATTTCACGTGAAAAGGAATTTTTTAAAGGAATCAGGATGTTACCGATTGGAAGCTTCTTTGTCAGATGAAACTGATTTTTGTCTACTCTTGATCAGTTCTATCTAGAAAAAGCAAGATTGTATTGAAACTGATCAAACGCATACATATAGCATGGACCAATTACTGATCGTTAACGATTGTTGTCTGCTGAATTAAAAAATAAATAAATGAAAACAAAGTTTGTAATATACAATTAATACAGGTACACTAAAAGTTTATAATTTTATTTGCAGAGTAAAAATACACCTAGCCAGAGTTTCTACTATCAGATTTCATATCTCTCTGAAAATTACATGTTAAACTGATATGCTTAAAGCTTATTGCTAACATACGTGCGTCATTTTCAGTTATCCAGCTTCAACGACTTTCAGCTTTTGTAAATTTAGACACGTTCTTGACACAGTTTCTTATCGTTTTTCTAGTTATCCCTGATGACAGAACATTTTGTGCAGGAAGTGGAGCGACGAGGTCTTGTTAGAAAAAATTACGATACGAATCTTGAATGGCATTTGTCGGCGCGCGTGTTATATTGATTCAATTTCAAGGAATATGCGGGTTTTCGGCTACAAAATAAAAAATAAAAAGTTGTCTAGTAGTTTTATATTTTTACTACTGAGTTAGCCTACAAAGGCTACAAAGGTAATAAATATGATTGTTACCAGTTCAGGGTGTAAAATAATAACAATTAGAATATATTAAAATAATAAACGTACCTACATATATTTATTCCTTGTCCTGTGATCAAACTAAGAGAAGATCTGTCTAGTTTATAGTCAGATTACAATTAATAATTACCTATATGTGTATGTTTATGCAGCAAATATTATTTACATTGAAATTTTATTTTCAATTAAAATACAACACTATCATTACTTTTTGCCATAAGTTGTTATAATTAAATTTATAATATATTACTTATTGAATTATTTTTTACTTAACGAATCTATTTTTACACGACCGACTAAATCGACAGGATAAAACAATTGTAGCTAGTAGAGCGCCATTCACCTTTTTTACGAAAACCCAGACTGATACAAAAGACAAGAATAAAATTCAAAGAAATTTAGTAACATAACTAATACAAAAAAAAATGATTGCATCACTGACTGCTATAGAAATAAAATTACTATCACATTAAATTATTTCTTATAACATATTTCATTGTTTTAAGTTGCCAATATAAGGTCATACATTTGTAATATTACAGTGTGTTGAGAATGAATCATATTTTCTCGTTATTTTATCTAACAAATTTCTATATAAAATAAGGTATTGTTTAAGGAAAGATGGTACGAAACATCATAAGGAGGAAATAATTATGTAATTTATTTATATACTTTAATTTATGGCGCCGGATTACTGCCAAAATGGAGTTATCATAACACTATCAATTTAGTGTAGGATTTCCCCTAGCCTGTACTGTCCCATTGTTAGACAAATGCCTCGCTCCATTTCTTCCATTCTAGTCTATTTTGTGCTATTGAACAACAGTCAGGCTTGTAATGGTCCAGCTCGTCTCGCCATCTCCGTTTCGGCCTGCCAAAACTCTAAAAGGAGAGTTTGGAATCCAGCTGGTAGAAGGTTTCGCCCAAGACTCTTTAGGCATGCGGCAGACGTGTCCGGCCCAGTTCCACTTCAGCGTAGCGGCTTTAGTACCCACGTCAGCGATTTTTGTGCGAGAGCGCAGTTCTGTGTTTCGGAGTATAGGATGTTCATATTATATTTAGAGAAATTCATTTCACAGCTCACATTTCATATAACCAGTTTTCGTTTCGAGAATAACAAGGAACACGATATAAACACCGCTAATGCAAACTGTAATGCAATAAAACATTGTAGAGTAAGTGGCAATAACCTAATATTTACGTAACCTACAAAGTAAACCTACATATTTTTAATATGTTGATTCAGTGATACATATTTATAAATCTACTGTCCTACAATTTTTTTTATTACATACGAGTTCTACAAGACGATGAGTAAACGATATGTTACTCATTTTAACAAGAATTTGCCACTATTTTTTAATCTTCTTAATTTAATAAATCTTAATTATTAAGTGATAAGAGAAAAAATCTTAGTACTTTGAATTCACAGTGTGTGTCTTTCACTTAGGTTTAGATCGCGTTGTAGGAAAGAGATTGGGAACACGGCATAGCCCTCTAACCCCAAATGAGAGGTTAAATGACCCATTTAAAATCAACGCTCGCCTCCATTGTCCGAGCCAATAATATTTTTTCTGTAATTGCGAAAGAGACTGCAATGTGCTAACAGATTTAGTATCAATAAAATATGAATCATTGTGATCGTGACATTTGTCGCGTTGCCTTCTACATTCTATACAGTCATCTCAAAAAAAGTATAAAAAGTAAGTAGAAGTATAAATAAGTGACAAGTCTCTTTGACGTAAGATATTTGCTGTTTGCCGTACAGGTTATGAAAGGCAGTGCCAGCTTAAATTGTCATGATTGTATTTTTTTTATTTACATTGGAAAAAGAGTAAATAAATTAAATAAGAAATTAAATTAGCTTCACGCTGTATCCCGCATACTGGAGGGTAGGCAGAGGGAACCTAGTGTTAAAACACTCCGTTCCCCACTTTCCGCTGAGTTCTGGAGGCGTTGCGTGTTGAGTAGCGGAATTCAATGCCACGCTTTGCCTCGATACTAGATAAATGTAAATAAATATTTCATTTCCTCGAGTGGATCGAACCTACAACCAGTCGATTTTACAGTCACACTTTGCAGGTCGCGTAGGGGCAGCGCCACGACTGGCCTCAAGAAAAAAAGAGTAAGAAGTAGTAAAAGAGAGTCCCACCGGCCCGACTCAACTTTTTGATAAAATGAAGTTGAATCAATATTAGAATATACATACATATTTTATATCTATATGTTCCAAACATAGGAAAAGTTACATAGAGGAAAATTTACACAATACAATACGTTTGATACGTATTGTTTCTATTTTTTTCGTGGAACTGTTGTTCAATATGAATTCTGGCAACGCGTTTCCCCTCGCCCACACATTTTTCAGGATTTTATTGTTGTATGTGAATAATCGATACGACGTAAAGATAGATATATAAAACATGTTTGATCTTAATTGCAATTCATTTATATATTTTTTCTTTTGTTTTCAGTTTCACGCTGTATCCCCCGCATAGAGCAGAAGACGGAGCCTTGTGTTTTTTCCGTTCCCATTTTTCGCCAAATTTTTGAGGCATTGCGTGTTGAGTGGCGGAACTCAACGCCGCGCCTTGCCTTGGTACCAGAGCGAAGAAATGAATGAATAAATAAATATTAGTAAGTAATAATTCATTCTCCTGAGTGGGTATCAAACGTGTGTTCAACCATCGCGTTTACACCCGCCATTACGGTCTCATTTATATACATAAAAAGCATCATCTGGTGACACACACACGCACACGCACACGCACACGCACACGCACACGCACACGCACACGCACACGCACACGCACACGCACACGCACACGCACACGCNCACACACACACACACACACACACACACACATATATATATATGTACGTATATGTTTAGCAACCAACCTACCTATATACAATTTATTTCAAATTGACATTGGTTGCTCAAATTAGATCTTTTTAAATTAATAAATATTATATAAACTTGTCGATAGAAATAGACATGTAAATAACGTTATTATTACAATAAGTTTTGCTAACATATATATTAATTTAAGCACTTTTAAATTTATGAAATATGATTCACATACTAAATTTAATTCGTTATCGAATGTATATCTGGCTAATGATGTATCAGAATACCTTTTATCATTATTATTTTCATTCAATTATGATAAATTATAATATGGATGATATTTAGTGAGAAATGAGGACAAGTTTTTACATATTTTGAAATATGATAAAAGGACCTGTCCATTTTTAATATTTGATAAACTAAAAAAAATAATGAAACTTCTGAAATTTATTTGTGATGTTATAAAATTTTATTTTAAGAATCTCACAAAGGCAGAGTCATAGTATAAAATATGAATATTCAAAAATGAAGCCTAGTTAGTTAGTATACATGAAGATTTAAAAAACAAGTAAGCGGTACACTATTTATAGAAATTATAAACAAAGCACTTTATTTTTTTTCCCTTTTATCACATTTAATAGAGCTTTAGTAATTTAATACACGAGAAAATTATAGATTGTGTAAAAACATTCATTTAGCAGGAATTGTTTTAGTACTTTATGATAAAGCGGTAAACTGGAAGTTTCCAATAATACGAGTCCATATCCTTTACAGCACAGTATTGTCTTATCATCATTTATAAGACTATAAACTTGGTTTTTGTTAACTTAAATTCATATCTCCAATGGCACATTCACTATGGAAAATACCACCAAAGGAAAATAACCCTAGTTCATAATAAACCAAGGATTAGATTAATCTTTGTATATTTGGCAAGAAGTACTCGCGTTGTGACTCTTTTTTATTATGTATACATAGAGTCGTATTGGTAACGTTACTAATTGGGTTTTAAGCCGGTGGCAGATCCGCCTATACAGTCACGGATAAGATTCACCTCTACGATTACTGACGTATTGTGTTTTTGTTGCTAAGTAATATTAGATATACTGACTGGTACATATATGTACCTTGTACATTGTACTTGTCCTTTATTAACATGTAAAAATATAATCAAATATATAATTTTTAACTTCTTAAATACGATAGTGACTTTTTAAAGTGTTGTCGAATAAACGTGTTTTGATGATAAGATAGTTACTAAGATAATATTATATAAAAACCATCTGTTGTTTACGACTCACAATCAAACGTCGGCCGGCCATGACCTATATACGTAATATACATATATATTATGTCTTAAACAGCTACACATTATTAGCTTCAATTTATGAATTTCTACATAGTTATGTATACTGTCATACATTAGCGTTTGTGAGAATGCTCCAGTTTCTTCGTCACTCAATAGGATCTACTTAGACTTAATTTATGGATCTAGTATTATTGCGTTTTCGTCATACTTTTGAACAGTGGCTGTAGGGAACTATTATATATATTTATAGTTTATTTAATGTGTGTCATTTATCTATTTCAATATTGTAATATATTTATTTATCATTTATATACATACATACGCTTAATAGAATTTATATATAATTATTATAACAAGTATTCGTATTTAGTATATTTATACAAAAGCGCTCGCTGCCGTCGATTGAACCGGTGAGGAGTAATATTTACTCCTACCCCCTTGTCGACGGCATATTTAATAATCACAGTCGTTGCTTGCCACTCGATGCGCTTTC
>JAAIXJ010000111.1:309366-351788 GCA_013403705.1 Heliconius hermathena
ACTCTGTTAAATGTGCTGATGTCAGTGAATAATTTAATTTACTCATTCAGAAACAGCCTTATATGTTAAATTATTGATTTGAAGGATTCATAATATTCTTTGTAAAATATCTGTAATGATTGCATATTAACTCCTGTACAGTTTTTAAATTAGTTACATATATTATTGGCTAAATTTACAATTGGTAAATATGTAGTTATTACAAAGTACACGTAGAAAGGCTGGTTTTAGGCGTTTTTATATATATTTATTTCAAACGAACGAATGAACCGAAGAATCTATGTGTTTACTTAATATTTATTATTATTTTTATTATAAATCAGTCTTTATTTCTGTGTTGAATTAATTACGACTTAAACTTATCTGTTATGATTTATGAAGGTAAATATATAGTTATTACAGAGTGCACGTAGAAAGGCTGTTTTTAGGCATTTTTATTATATAGATTAGAACTTTTTTTTAATGAGCCGATTTTGATGAATCAAACTTTAAATGTTAAGTTGAGTTAAAACAAAGCAATCGGTGAAACTTTTAGGTAAATCGGTTCAGTACTTTCAGAGAAAACTGTGACCATACAAATAGACAGACAGACAAGAAATTTAAAAAAATATATTTTTGCTTTCTATTATTCATTTTAAGTGTCCTTATATCCATTTCAAAATTACTAAATGTATAGAGATTTTATTATGTGTAGAGATTATAGTTTTGAAGCAATAAAAAATTATATATCTACTCTACTGTGTTTTGAAATCTGAAATTATTTTGACCATTTTAAAGGGCATCAAGTCCTAAGCTGCACCAGGCAGCAAATACCCTAGCTACGCCACTGCTTTTGAATAAACTGTTACATAAACGTGTTAAGTGTTAAGTGTCAAATTAACACCATAGCGGCACAGTTAGGAAGTATAATCTGATCAGCCTGTGCCAAATGATTGTGGTTTTATTCTGCTCGGGAATTATACACCTAGGTATTTTCTTACTTTCTCTATAGTGCGACACTGAATTCCTTTATCAAGTCTTAAGGGATCATAGAGTATGGGAATGAAGGGATTTATCACTCCTTTATTACATCCCAAAATAAATAATCTTTTAAATTAAGATTGAGGCCAGTCGTGGCAAAGGGGGACAAAGTGTGATTGTAAAATCGACTGGTTGTGGTGGAGGTTCGATCCCCACTCGAGGAAATGAAATATTTACTTACATTTATATTTTCATTTCTTCGCTCTGTTGTTGAGGCAAAGCGCAGCGTTGAGTTCCGCCACTCAACACTCAATGCCTCCAGAACTCGGCGGAAAGCGTGGAACGGTGTGTTTTAACACTAGGTTCCCTTTGCCTACCTTGCTGTGTGCGGAATACAGCGTGACGCTGATTTTAATTTTTTATTTTATAAACTAAGATATATATTTCTAGCATAAACTTGATAAAACAAAAGTGAGTCCAACACATTTATATGTAAATGATATTAAAAATATATATACCTATAATAAGATGTTTTGATTATTGAAAGGAATATTGATTGCATTGAAACCGGTATGGTAATATTATTGGTCCTATTTCATCGTCTCTGCGTAGACGGTAACGGTGTAGTGCGGTCTTGACGTTGCAGTACGTCACAAGCTTCTTTGTTTGAATGTTTCCTGGCTAAAAAGGCCTTGATAATATAGCAATTTAAGATGATAACATAGCTGCAAATTTAAGATTTATCGCTCGTACGTACGAAACAAATATAAAAATAATAAACATTCTTTACAATATACGAAGAATGTGAAATTGCTTAATGTATGCACAAGGTGAGATTTATGTTTAATTTTTTTATTACCAGTTATGTTTTACAATTTAAATAAATACGAGATATGTTAGTGCTAAATATTAACAAAAGAACAGATTAAAAAAAAATAAATCAGCAGCAGAGTAGGCAGAGGGAACCTAGTGTTAAGACACTCCATTCCCCACTTTCTGCCGAATTCTGGAGGCATTGCGTGTTGAGTGGAAGAACTCAACGCCGCGTTTAGCCTCGACACCCGAGCGAAGAAATGAAAATATAAATTTAAGTAAATATTTCATCTCCTCGAGTGGGGATCGAACTCACAACCAGTCGGTTTTACAGTCACACTTTGTGCCGCTGCGCCACGACTGGCCTCAAAACAGATTACAGAACATAAAAATATTTTTATTTTTAATTACATACTTCAAGTATTCTTTTGGCCATCTAAAATGTTCGTGTAGTAAAAAAAGAGCTTTATATATGTTACATTTGTTTGCTTCTATTTTACGAATAAAGAATAAAAACTTTTGCCAGATGGAAGATGTGAGATAGTTAATTCATTGTTATTACGAGTATAATGGCCTTCTAAAAAGTTTGGGTCGATTTATCGTTTAACAAGTAGAGAACGCAAACTGTTTCTAACCGTTTAAAATTCATATTCTTTTTTTTTGTGTCAAGCTGTATCCCACACACAGCGGGGTAGGCAGAGGGAACCTAGTGTTAAGAAACTCCGCTCCCCATTATCCGCTGAATTCTGGTTTTGATTGTCGGAACTCAGCGCCGCGTTACACCTCGACGCCAGAGTGAAGTAATGTAATAAAAATTAAAATTAAAAACGACTAGCAATCGAATCCACAACCTCTTTACAAATACACTTTGTGCCTCTGCGTAACGACCTCCGTGGCCTCCTTTTAAAATATACTCGTTTGAAAACTAAAAGTAATCTATCAGCTATGTGTTCCATTGTGACAGGTTGCGACAACCTTCGTGTGTGACGATGTGGGCTGGCGGATGGCGGCACCTCTGAGGTCGCGGAACACGTCAGAGTCTAACCAAGTCATCAATGAACCCTGCGGCTGCGGTATATTATTCAAGAATTATTGTTTTCTCAGCTGCCGATGTTTATGTAATATCATATACATTATTATATATATATATATATATATATATATATATATATATATATATATATATNTATATATATATATTAAAAAAGTAGCAATATTTATTTTAAATAACAAAATGAAATGTTACACATTTGTATTAGTCAACTCTGTAGCGTTATATAATAAATTTACTAATTATTTTCATCGGCCATTTTAACTAACTTAAAATAATGATATCGTTCTGAGATTGAAGTAATTTTATTGAATCTCTTAAAAATAATTTAATAGTGTAATTCAAACGTTCATATTACTCACAATTATTATACGTATATAAGCTATTGCTAATAGTTAAATTGATTAAATAAACAAAACTAAATTGTTTAAATAATTTTAAAGATATTATAATATTAAATAATTAATTAACAGTAAATACATTAAACACGTACCACATTTACAACAAACCATAGTACATTTAGTTTATAAAAAAAATATTATCTGAACAATATAATACGTTTTATTCTAACAGGAATGACAAACAAAAATATTCTTTTAGTATAGAAATTTCCTTATGAAGAAATTCAACTCAAGCTAGGTATAGTTTGTACGAAAATAATAAACTATAAATTAAAAAAAGTAAGCAATTCAATAGTGATATTATACATACCTACCTACATACATCGATTTTTAAATTAGAACGATAAACAAACCAATTAAATATAAAGAAATAAGTCTTGAGAAATTAAATCCTGTTAAATTATACAGAAATGTCTATTTTAAATAATAAATTCAAGATATTTTTAAAATATCAATCAGGTTTTGATGAGTGATTTTCTTTGTAAGATGTTCAACGTAACGAAGGAGAGCGGTTTTGTATACTTCCCAGAATCATATCTCGATATTTACTTTAAGTCAGGTGAACTTGTAGGTGTTCTTCGAATTTCATATTAACGTTTACATAATACGTCATTAGAATGAACATAATTGAATAGGGGATTTTACGAAGAAAATTTGCAAATATACATAGTATATATTACTCATTACCTTCCGGTATTAGTTTGAATGGAAAAATTTTAATAAATTATCATTTTATTTTTATTATATATTTGTCGGAGGCTAGTCGTGGCGCAAGGGCACAAAATGTGACTGTACACGCGGCTGGTTGTGGGTTCGATCTCCACTCGGGGCAATGAAATATTTATTTAAATCAAAATTAAATTAAATCAGCTTCAGGCTGTATCCCGCACACAGCAGGGTAGGCAGAGGGAACCTAGTGTTAAGACACTCCGTTCCCCACTTTCTGCCGAATTCTGGAGGCATTGTGTGTTGAGTGGCAGAACTCAACGCCTCGCTTAACCTCGAGACCAGAGCGAAGAAATGGAAATATAAATATAAGTAAATATTTCTTCTCCTCGAGTGGGAATCGAACCTACAACCAGTCGGTTTTACAGTCACACCTCGTGCCGCGGCGCTACGACTGGCCTCAATATTTATTTAACATATTTTATTTTAATTCCTTCGCTATGGTATAGAGGCAAAGCGCGGCGTTGAGTTCCGACACTCAATACGTAATGGGAACGGACCGTCCTGACTAGGTTCCGTCTGCCTATCCTCTTGTATGCGGGATACAGTGTGAAGCCGATTGAATAATGATTTTAATAATTATTAATTTAAACTAAAGTAGATTATTTATATGTATGTTTAGTAAAACTGCAATTCTATTTGCTAAGATACAAATTTTGTTTATTTTTCTAAGGCGGGCGCCGCCTTAATCGTAGGACCGAGGGCGTACGTGACCGGCGTAACGCAAACTGTTGAGTGGCCATGGACCTTATCCGTTAGTACTGTATCTAGTAATACATTCCATTCTTTTATTTATATGTAAATTATAACTATATATTATATTGTGTGAAATATCTCTGTAAGGTCATCGACAAAACTATAGTATTATGACTTTGTAGTAACATTATATAAAATTTTTAGAATTATCGTTTTAAAGAAAATACACATATTTTATAAGAAGTAAATAACTCATAAGGTTTTTTATATATATATATATATATATATATATATATATATATATATATATANCGAGTCACTAAATTAAGGTTAAGTTTATGACATAATGTTTATATAACATTTATTATATAAGTTTCATCATTATATAAATCATATATCATTTAAATCTCAATCTATATTTAAAAGGTCTTGAGCTAGTTAAAAGTAACTGTCAACAGACGCATAATATATCGGTATTTCTATTTCTGATTATTATATAAATAGGTATATTTTTACTTGTATTTTTTAGCTTCACCCTGTATCCCGCATGCAGCAGGGTATGCAGAGGGAGCCTAGTGTCAAAACACTCCACTCCCCATTTTCCGCGGAACTCTGGAGACATTGCATGTTTAGTGGCAGGACTCAACGCCGCGCTTTTGTACTGAGCAAAGAAATGAAAATTATTAAGAATTAAATTTTCTCGAAAGGGTTCCTTCTTTTCATCGAACCCACAACATGTCGTTTACAGTCACACACTTGTGCCACTGCGCCACGACTGGCCTCCAGTTCCTGTATTAATCTGAGCATTACGTTAGCGGATTTACGTCACGGTGGGGTAGAGTGGTGGTGGCCTTCTGTCTTGATGGTAGCACGTCACGCGTTTTTGTCATTAGACATCTATTTTTAATATATTTACCATTTTCCATTTTGATTCGTGGTCAATGACATTAATTTTATTTTACGATAGTTTATTTATACATTTTAATTTTTATGTAGATAAAAACATATTATGCTGCTGATAAAATTAATATAGTAGCTAATAAATACATAAAATGAATGGTTATTTTATTGAAACAGGGAAAAAATAACATACTTACAGTTATTTCACAAATTATTTTTATTATGATTATATTTTTTTTAGCTTTACGCTGTATCGCGCATAGAGTGAGTGTTGAGACACTCTGTTTCATATCTTCCGGCCTTTTTTGGAGACGCTTTAATATTAGACGTGTTTTATTTGCAAGCAAAATTTCCGAAAAATTTAAATTTATATACCTATTAAAAATTTTATATTATTAAACATTTAGTAAACGAGTACTAATCATGTAAATTAAATAACATTTTATTGGGGTCAGTCGTGGCGCAGGGGCACAAAGTATGACTGTAAAATCTGCTGGTTGTGGGTTCGATTCCCATTCGAGGAAATTAATTGTTTATTTACATTTATATTTCCATTTCTTCGCTCTGGTGTCGCGGACAAGCTTGCATTCGTTGAGTTCTGCCACTCAACAGCAATGTTTCCAGAATTCGGCAGAAAGTGGGGAACGGAGTGCCTTAACACTAGGTTCCCTCTGCCTACCCTGCTGTGTGCGGAATACAGCGTGAAGCTGATTTAATTTTAATTTGATTTAATTTTATAAATCTACTTGTATGCAATTAAAAAGAGTTGTTAATACTATATAATATAGTATAAGTAGTTATAAGAATGTATGTAATATAACCAACGATACAGGAAGCCTATCAGAAAAATACATATCGATTACGTATATTGATATAACCTTTTTTATATATAATATTAGTTACAAACGTTCTTAGTACCCACCTACTAATTAACTAACTACACCTTGTGTTTATTGTACATATAATAGTCGTAAGTCAATTTAACTCAATAGAAAACTATTAAGTTGTTGTTGTATTGTATAAGAATTGAAGCATATAGTTCCATTCCATTATATGTATAGAATAGGTACATATTTTATTTTAAGTTACATAATTAATTTTAAACTCTAAAGAATTGTAGGTCGCCGTGGCGCCGTAAACGTGAACATTGTGGGTTCGAAAATTTTTAATATTTTAATTTCTTCTCTCTGATAACGACACAAAGCGCGGCGTTGAGTTCCGCAACTCAACACGCTATGCAAGAATTCGAGGAAAAGGGGGGAACGGAAGTGTCATAATGGACAACGGTTTCCAGGTTCACGTGCAACACCGTGATCGATATCTAAATATCAATCTCATATTTTGTTAATATTTAAAATAATCATGAGAGTACACTGCTAGTACGAAAAAAATTAAACAATATTCTATGTGAGAATAGCAATTATTATGATTACGATAAATATTCCAAATATAAAAATTCCACGTTTGACGTATAGTAATATTCAAAATAATTTAAATTTAAATAAAAATGATTATATGCTAATTTATAATTATATGCCAATGTATTTATTCCACATCTGATATCTGTATATTGATGCTCATTTTTCGAATAATCTAACAGTAAGTGAGGCCGGTCGTGGCGCACAGGCACAAAATGTGACTGTAAAATCGACTGGTTGTGGGTTCGATCCCCACTCGAGTAAGTGAAATATTTATTTACATTTATATTTTCATTTCTTCACTCAGCACGCAATGCCTCCAGAATTCGGCGGAAAGTGGGGAACGGAGTGTCTTAACACTAGGTTCCCTCTGCCTACCCTGTTGTGTGCGGGATACAGCGTGAAGCTGATTTTTAAAGTAAGTTAAGTATTTTTTTTTAGAAATAAATGTTTGCCTAATCGCATCGAATATTGGGAAACCAAGTGCCTACGTCATAAGTACGTCAGTAAGATAGATTTATTTGTGATTTCTTAGCAGTTGAGCGCTAATTTGGAAAACGGGAAAGTTCTTTTGCCGATGAAAATACCTAGGTATATATTACCTATCTATATTTTAGTAAATGACGAATGTATATATACTTTAAACTTTATGAATAAATGGTAATTAATGTAACTTTAAGGCAAAATATAATGAATTCCGTGAAAATATTTTTTTCAGTTTCATTTACCACTAGGTAGGTAGTGTTGGGACACTTCGTTTCCCACTTTCCGCCGAATTTTTGAGGCATTGCGTGTTGAGTGGCGGAACTCAACGTCATGCTGTGCTTCGTTGACATAGTGAAGAAATGAAAATATTAATGAACAATAATTCATTCCACCGAGTGGAAATCGAACCCTCAACCGTCGCGTTATAATCACACGCTTGTGCCTCTGCGCTACGATGGCCTCATAAAAACAAATATATTTTTGAATAAAAGTATTATACCTATATATGATTATTTTTAATTAGGTTAGAATGCAGGCACAACATATAGGTATATTATAGGTATATATGTACATAAAGTTCACAACCAAAAATGATCCTCTAGTAGCAAGCTCATAAAAACATATCGGGTTAATGTTGTGGTAAGCCGAATACTAAAAGGTCAATTAAAATTTAAATAGCTTTTTGATAACTTCAACATAATTAAATATCTCAAAATATTATAAATCTGTTATACATATAGTGATTCATTATATAAGTTATTTATAAGGAATTTTAATAATCAGCGTCATGCTGTATCCCGCACACAGCATGATAGGCAGAGCGAACCGTGAGGATCGAACCCACAACCAGTTGGTTTTACAGTCACATCTTGTGCACCTGCGGCACGACTGGCCTCTAGTAGTAGTATTAATCATATAATAAATATAGGTAAACGGATGTCATTTTAATTTTTGCCTCATCATCCAAGTTAATTTTGAATTTGAATTCGTATAATAGATAAGAAGAGGAGTCATTTTATTCGACGTTAATTTAGAAAGCGTCCGATTTGCAAATTCTGAAACTTTTACCATTCTCTTTCCTCATATTTTGTAATGGTCTTATAAAATTTATTCTATCACATATAAATCATAAATACTATTTTAATTTTGACAATGTTATTAAAGGAAATGTCTTGAATTAGTTATTAATTTACATATCATTACCAGTAAATAGTGCACATATCTATATTTTTTTTAAATAATATCTATATTAAAAACAGTTTTATTGACGCCATTAACGTTATTAATTACTATAAATTGCATGTTACCTTCGATATCATTACAAAATTGTTATTTCCTATTTTTTTCCATAACTTTAATTATAATCATATTTTTTTTGAAAATATTAAAAAAAATACGATTAAATTTATTTTATTTGTAAAACTGCAAAAAAAAAATCTTGTATTAACATTGAATGTTTTCAATCCTGTTTGTACAAATACGAGTATGTATGTATGCAATATATTATCTATTACTATCATAAATGTGAGTTGTTGGTTTTTTTTGTGAATTAGTCACAAACTATTTTAATTAATTAGAAGATGAGACAAGATTTAATAATAAAATAATAAAAATCTTTATTTCCTCCAAGAAAGTAATTAAAGAGACAATGAAACATTAGATAAAAGAGGCTTGTACAGGTTACACAGTTATAAAATGGCTCCCTTCCCCCTGAGCTAGGAACAAAGTTGTATTTTAGGGGGAAGTGAGTCTGGTGATGTTTATGTTTGAGAGGGAAATTATACAAACCGAAAATTTTATAATTTTCGAGTTGAATACTAAGCATTTATATATGTTTATATATGTATTTCTTTGAAAAGAGAAAAAAATAAGTAAAAGTACCTACATTTATCAAATAATATTAATAAAATTTAATTTAGGCCAAACGCGATTATCTTTCAGAAAATAGTTATGTGTGAGTGACATATGAATCACTTTCATTTTTCACAGAAAAAATATCTCCACGTAATACATCGCAAGACGTCATGTCAGCGTGATGTTTTGTAAGAACTGATATACATATCTACATCTATTAAGTAAAAAAAAACATCAATCACATAAGTATCCCGGGAAATGTTACATTCTAGTAACCGCTCTCATCGATCACTAGGAATTTGTTACGGAACATGTCATGATCTATTTACGATTTATTTTTAAACTTGCGCATGAGAAACTGGCGACAAGTGGAGTGAATCAACCAACTAAATTTCTTTAAATTCTTTTACATATAAACAAAAACATAAACCATTCCAAAAAAAATTACAACGATGTCAATGTCGAAGTACAAAAGTTGAGGCAACGAAAGCTAAGTAACTTCGTAAGGACCCGATACTCTTTTGAAAAATCATCAAAGTAAAATGTCTAGAGTGCTCAAATGTCAAAACAGCTTGTAATGTTATATAACGTTGTCGTCGTTCAAATAACATTTCACGTCCTATATTTGAATTATAAAAGGTTTTTTATAATGGCTTACCTTCAATGACGCCATGTCAGATACAGATCGGTGTGTTTGGATCGTCTCGAGCTGATCCAAGCACCAGTCGAGTTCTTCGACGGTCTCTAGTGCCAGCTTCATGTATGCGTCGTCTGCAATAAAGAATTTATATGTACAATATGCTTTTAATATTCTTACAAAAAAAGTGGGCAATTGGAGAGTTTTAATTTAAAAACTTTACAACATTACTTTAGATTATAAAATCCCTATATTATAAAGCGTTGTGTAATCACTCACTCAAGGGATGGTTTGTATACAAATATAGTTCCATTTTTAAGGTATATGAGTGGGGAACGGAGTGTCTTAACACTAGGTTCCCTCTGCCTACCCTGCTCTGTGCGGGATACAGCGTGAAGCTGATTTTTTTTTTAAGGTATATGAGAGAGAGAGCGTAAGTTTTAGTTCCACTTCCACCACAGTCATGGTTCGAATGTAAAATAAGCGAAAGGAAGCGAGAGTTTTAACTATAAGTTTTTAACATCTACAACGTGACAAAGCAGGGGGTGTGAGAAAATAATTATTACAGGTGTTTTCTTTTCCTGGTAAGATAAAGTGCGGCGGGAGACGTGCCACCCCGCAATATTTGTCGGAGATAAGATGGAAAAAGAAATGGGGCGATGTAATAAGAAAAAAAGATGTGATGTATAATTAAGTTCTTTGCCCTTAACCCAAAAAAATAATATTAAGATAACAAAAACTATAGATGTATTAGGATTATCAATAATTTTCAAAAATAATATTGGCTATCATCTGTGTAATATTATAAAAGTGGATCAAGCTTAAAATATTACGAAGAGTTATCAGCAACAGTGACGACACAGATTGTGTTTGTATTACAATATAACGGTTTGGACGATAAAAGTGATTGGAGTTTTTACATGTCTACACTCACGTATCATAAATGTGAGCATAATTTACTTTTCAGTTATTCTCCTCTTCAAAAACAAATATATTTATTGATTTCCAAATATGTCAGTACCATCAATTGTACGAGGTTTTCGCCGAATATAAAGTAAGAAATCAAAATATTGAAACAAAATATAATACATTTATTTTTCGTATCTTCCAATCATATATATAAAAGTATACAATACATGTAATCTCATATTACCAATTATTTTTATAAGTAATAAACGATAAACAAACAGTAGCCAACAAGATAGCAATCATAGATACGTATAATAAATGAAAATAATTATATTATTAGGTTACTTTTTCAATATTTTGAAAAACAACATAAACTTATTTCAAATTGTAGAGTCACAAATATTGGGAACTCTTAAAAAAAGAGACTTACAAAGAAGAGCTCAAGGATATTGGTATAGATTAGGGTCCTGTCTAATCATATAACGTTAGTGGTGGACGTGACTAGCCTCACACAGATAATATGGAAATGTTTTGATGTAAATAAAAAAAATATGTAGCTATTTGTGCCTGTTAAGGGCATGTTACATTTGTATTATAATATATGTCTTTGAAAATAAGTAATTCTGTTGCTGTTGTTATTTAGTTGGCTATAAAAAATGATTGAATAAAAATATTTAATATCACGTGGAAAACTTAAGTTGCTCAAATTACATTTTAATCTAAGTGTGGAATAACATTTCAAAAATGTTAAAAACATTTAAACATTTAGAAACCGAAAAGATCAATATATTTTGTTCAATGTGACTTATCAGTTTTAATCCACAATACGTGTTATCAGTAACAACCTCAACGTGCGGTTCCGGTAACAAACAATGATTTATTATTATATTCCTCTAAATTATCGATACAGCGGGTCGAAGATGCACACAGTGGTTCTGATAAGGAGTGACCTTCTGTTATAATAAATACTGTTGCCGGCGTCCACGGCGACGGGGCGTGATCAAAACGTCATACATTATCTAACTATTGAGTTTTGACCTCATAGTAGACAAATATTAATACGTAGAACTCATACACATTTAACCTGTGAAAAGACATTTAACGTGTGAATGACACGTTTTTCTAATCTATAAGTTTGTTTTTTTTTTCGTTTTATGACATTTTAATCAATAATAGTTTAATAATAAGTAAACAATTTACGATTCTTGGGAAAGGCCTATGTTCAACAGTGGGCGTNCTATAAGTTTGTTTTTTTTTTTCGTTTTATGACATTTTAATCAATAATAGTTTAATAATAAGTAAACAATTTACGATTCTTGGGAAAGGCCTATGTTCAACAGTGGGCGTCAAAAGGTTGATATGATGATGATGATTATGAAAAAATTTACGGTACTTTGTTACCGTTTTTTAATTCTTTTATAGAAATACAATACTAAACAAGTTCTTTTAGTTTACTAAAAGAACTTATTTAGTATTATATTTTTAGAGGCCAGACGTGACGCAGGGGCACAAGCGTGTGGATTCGATTTCAACTCAAGGAAATGATTTTTTTAATATTTTCATTTGCTCTAGCACCAAGGCACAAAGCCCGGCGTTCAGTTCCGCCACTCAACATGCAATGACTCCAGAATTCGGCGGAAAACGGAGAGCGTGTCGTGCGTGGAGTGTCTTAACACTATGTTCCCTCGATCTAACTTGCTACATGCGTGATACACCGTGAAGTTGAAAAGAAAAAAATGTTTCAGCCTCTTCAGCTAAATTGAATCTTTCAAATATATTTAATCAAATTTGAAATAGAATTTCTATATAGTACTTATAAGAGCTACCTAGGTGTAAATATACTCGTACATTACGTACTCACATAAACAGTTTTAATAGGTAAATACATTGAATACTTTAAAATGTGAGACGTTCACCTCGTCTTAATATACTTACATTATCATCCTTGAATATATATTTAGAGTAATCATTAAACTGTTTTAAACAAAAATATGTGAAGACGACTATGATGAGGTGCCAGTTAGAGACATTATTTCGTAATATCGGTTAGAGGTGATTTATTATACTATTTTTGTTTTCTTTATTTTTATTATATTTCATTGTACATATTACACAACTGACCAAGATTATTCATATTTTAGGCAAAGTTAGATTAGTTAGTAAATATTGTCTACAAGACCGATGAATATGTTTACTACTCCAATAATTTTTGAAAAATAAAGTAAAATAAATCAGCTTCATGCTATATCCCGCACACAGCAGGGTAGGCAGAGGGAACCTAGTGTTAAGACACTCCGTTCCCCACTTTCTGCCCAATTCTGGAGGCATTGCGTGTTGAGCGGTAGAACTCAACGCCGCGCTTTGACTCGACACCAGAGCGAAGAAATGGAAATATAAATTTAAGTAAATATTTCATTTCCTCGAGTGGGGATCGAACCCACAACCAGTCGATAATTTTTAACTTATATAATAATATAAATGTAACTTGAGGCCGGTCGTGGCGCTGGGCTCAAGTTACTACAAGCGTGCTAGTAAACTAAACGTGAGTTCGATTTCCACTCCCTATATAATTCAGAATTTAATTTGTTTTTACTTTCTAGTAGAGAGGTATGTTTGGATAAATTATAATATTATTAGTTTTTTAGCTTTACGCTGTATTCCGCACATAGCAGGGTAGGTGGAGGGAACCTGGGAACCTAGCTTTAAGATACTCCGTTCCCCACTGTTCGCCGAATACTGTACTTTACCTTCATTCATTTTCTCGAGAGTGAATCAAACCCGCAACCCGCTGCGTTTAAAGTCGCAGACTAGTGCTCATGCGCCACGACGGGACTCTAACCACGGCTGGTCTCTTTAATCGTTTCAATGTAACACACATGCACCTGTTCTTGTAGCTTTGTTCAAAGTTACCTCCCCCACATATGGAAAGTGTCATATATCATATACAACTTTTAGCTATTTTGACCGCGCGGACGCAGCCGTAGGTAAAAATGAATTGGCATCATTAATGCCAAACCTCGTGATCAAATTGGAAATTCTTTCAAAAGGGGTAAAAATACGAAGCAAAACTGTTATTCCACCCATATCTAAAATAATACATTTAATAGCATATACAGATAAATAAATATTACAAGTATTAAACCTACGTCAGTGATTTATTGTGATTTTCGTTTACTCAAACAAAATTTATCTGGTTTTAATGAGCAATTGAAATCAGTCGTATTCTATACGTTTCATATCATTTTAATTGGCTTATTTGGTTTGTTATACGATACGGTTTGTAGGTAGAGACGTGACAATTAGATATTAGTAACGTAAGTAAATTGGGAAACTATTTACTAAAGAAGGACATTTATCAATTATATATTTTTTTCAGCTTTACGCTGTATTCCGCACACAGCAGGGTAGGCAGTTAAGACACTCTCCATTTTCCGCCGAATTTTGAATTCGGAGGCATTGCGTGTTAAGTAGCGGAACTCAACGCCACGCTATACCTTGATATCTGAGCGAAGAAATGATAATGATGTTTACAGTCACACATTTATTCCCCTGCGCCACGACTGGCCTCAATATCAATTATATGTGGATATTTAATATTTACATAGTATATCATTTATATACTGTGTAAATATTATATATTTAATTAGGATATATAATATATTACGTATTCAATAATGCAATAGTAGAAATTACTAGAAACTGAAAAATGTGCAATCAGTTATTAGGTATTCAATAAGAGGTTACTCATAAAGAAAATACTCATGTCTTTGTTTGAATTTGATAAAAAATACTTATAGGTAAACTTAATTATTTGAATTGGTATGTAAAACAAGGAAACTAAAAATATGGTATGTATATGAAGTTAAGGCGAGATGATCTGCTACTAAAACATTTCATATTCTCATATTTCAAAAGTGACGAAATGAACAAGAACACTTACGATAAAAAATAACATAACGTTGAAAGATATTTTAAAAATAAACAAAAACCCTACAGTATCTTCGCTTATTCTAATTCCGTTTGATGTTTTGTAAAATGTACTAACCTACTAACACGTAAAGCTTCATATGTATTCATAAGAAAATCTTAAAATGTGAAACTACAAACAAATATTACGACACGCACTGTATGAAAAGTCATAAGAAAGAAACATCATAATAAGTAAAACTAAAAATAAAACTAGCACGGTCGATAAAGGAGAGACAATTTACAACATAATTATCTTTAAGATCTTTAAATAGCTAATCTACAGATAATAGTGTATCGTAAAGAATAAAGGCATTAATAAGTCGTTGGCATTACATCTCCACAAATGATAACAAGTCTGCAAAACGTGTCTTGATATTTTATATTGATAATAAAACTTACATCAATAGACAAACGTAAAAACAATTTAAGTAGCGTAGATATTTCAAAATGATGTCAGTCAGTCGACCAGCCACTGACTGTAAACGCAACGGTTCTGGGATCGATTCCCACTCGAGGAAATGACATATTTAATATTTTCATTTCCTCGCACTTATAACAAGGCAAAGCGTGGCGTTGAGCTCCGCCACTCAATACGCATTGTGTCGATAATTCGGTGGAAAGAGGGGAACAGAGTGTCTTAACCCTAGGTTCCCTCTGCTTACCCTGCTATTAACGAGATACAGCGTGAAGCTATTGTATTATTTATTACGTCAGTCATGAAATATTTTCTTTATTTACAGTTGCCTATTATGTACATTTATTTAAAAACGTGCATTTTATTATATCAATATTTTGTTGGCACAATCATATTTAATCAAATGTTGACTAATTGTGTGCTCGCGACTTGCAATGGCCTACATTCTATACAATATTCCTGGAAACAAAGAGTGACAATGAATGTCCTAAATCGAGTTCAAGACGGAGAGTCGGCACATTAGTACCAGTCGTGCTCTAGATTAACACATTTTTTTATTTGAGTATAGTTCATTTTCACGTGCGCGTATTTATTTACATTACTTGTAAAAATTCTATTATTTTTTTTTTCAGGTCGACCTCGTTCCCAATAATTCAATTCGTCAGTGTATTATGTTACGTTTCACCAAATATTTCAATTTGTATAAAGTGATATCTTTGTATTTATTCCCCGTACTTTCACTATTTAAAAATTATTATTTACGTCTGAAATTCACATTTAACAGCTAAATAATAATTTCTCTCTTCCTGCATTTTTATATGCGGAACCAAATGGAGAGATGCTTTTTTAATAGAAGGGAAAAATCATTTATAAAAATGCAATTAAATAAAATCATTTATTTTTATTGGATATAATTTCTATTATTTATATCATGTTTTTGCCTTATAATTTATATAATAAAAAAATAAAAGGACCAAAATTTAGAGTAAGTAAGTGTACCTATGTCTTATGGAAGAGGCGTATGGTACGTTGTGGGAGTATACAAATAAAAAATTCCGCACACAGCAGGGTAGGCAGAGGGAACCTAGTGTTAAGACACTCCGTTCCCCAGTTTCTGCCGAATTCTGGAGGCTTTGCGTCTTCATGAACACCGCGAATAGAATTCAACACCGCGCATTGCCTCGACACCAGAGGGAAGAAATGGAAATATAAATTTAAATAAATATTTCATCTTAACTTGACTCAGATAATTGAACTTAACCCAGTTTAATCGTAATCAAGAATATCTTCACGCCATTGATAAGAATGTTGAACAAAAGGATTTAAAATATTTTTTGCCTGTCATGTCATAAAAACATTTTTTTATGATTACATAAATACGTTATATTTACAATTTTTTCTGTGAAAAGCATATAATATAAAATACATACAAATAAGATATAATGTGCCTATTGTATACATTTTACTTTACGCAGCTTGTTAGTACATATGTATTTTCAATAAGCGTTCATTGTTTTTGAATTTTCACCAAAATTGATAATGTTAAAAAGTAATATTTTTAAGACTTTTATTCCACACTTAGGAAAGAAAAATACTTATTTAGAAAACGTATAAAAATTTGAACGTAGCGGGACCGACCTGGTCGGTTTCCAGGAGGCGCGGGTTCGAGTCCCACTACATTCAAATTTTTATACGTTTTCTAATTCTTATTAAAAAGTAATACTTTTAAAATTCTGTTTTTAAGTAAGTACTACTTTAATAATCAATGTATATATAACAACAACATTATCAAATAGTAAATCAAAAAAAAAAATAACGTAAGTTGCCTCAAAAATAATAATATTATTGACTAAGCAAACATAACTATTTATAACGTTATTTACCACTTAGTATGTCCGAGTTACTAAGTATAAAGACAAAAATGGGCCTGGCAAAACAGACCTGAAACAGATTTTAAATCTTTTCAATAAAGGTGACAATTGTATCGTCACGATTTGGCTATAATATTTCCAGTAGAAATATTATCACAAGGGCTTTAATGAAATTAAGATTTTTTATATATGGACTTATAAATAGAGCTTACTTATTTATATCTAGAAAGGTTTCACATAGAAAGCAAGTAGTAGAGACGCTGTATGAAGAGAGACGTCATACTCTCGCACTTTCGGTTTAAGAGGGGTTTAACATATTATTCAGTTTGTGGTCACCTTATTTAAACAATCCATCTGCTCTCACTCCTATAAGGAGAGATGTCATATTTGCTTCGAAGGTGCAATGAGTTTAATATTGTTATTGTTTAAAATGCCAAGAAAGTACATAAGGATTCAAAAAGTCATCAGGGCATAGCTGTCAGAAGAATATTTAATTATGACAGGTTTTATTTTTTTTCTTTTATGCTTGTTAACATCTCTGTATGGAGATTTTTACAAATTTCCGCTACCTAAAGATAATTGGTGATAATTGGTAATAAGTTGCAACAAGCATATAATAATTTCGATATAACTTGATGACAACTTGTCGGGAGAACGGGCTTAGTGGTCAGAGCACTAAAACAAATTCCAACAGGCGCGGGTTGCAATCCTGCTACGTTAAAATTTTTATATGCTGTCCAAAATATAGTTTTTTACTGTTTCCAGTAACACATTTGTGCCTCTGCGACACAACTGGCTGTAACCGGGAAGAAAAGCTGCAACTGCAGGCAATTTTATATCAAGATATGCCATAAAAAATTATTAAATAAATCAGCTTCACGCTGTATCCCGCACACTGCAGGGTAGGCAGAGGGAACCTAGTGTTAAGACACTCCGTTCCCCACTTTCTGCCCAATTCTGAAGGCTTTGCGTGTTGAGTGGCAGAACTCAACGCCGCGCTTGTCCTCGACACCAGAGCGAAGAAATGGAAATATAAATTTAAGTAAATATTTCATCTCCTCGAGTGGGGATCGAACCCACAACCAGTCGGTTTTAATCTCACACTTTGTGCTCCTGCGCCACGGCTGGCCTCTATAATATTTATTTAAATTTATAATTCCATTTCTTCGCTCTGGTGTCGAGGCAAAGCGCGGCGTTGAGTTCTGTTACTCAACACGCAATGCCTCCAGAATTCGGCAGAAAGTGGGGAATAGTCCCACAACGTACCATATGTCTCTTCCATAACTTACTCTAAATTTTGGTTCTTTTATTTTTTTATAATATTATATAAATTATAAGGCAAAAACATGATATAAATAATAGAAATTATATCCAATAAAAATTAATGATTTTATTTATTTGCATTTTTATAAATTATTTTTCCCTTCTATTAAAAATAAAGCATCTCCCCGTTTTGTTCCGCATATAAAAACGCAGGAAGAGAAAAATTATTACATTATTATGACAGGTCTTAAATACCAATTTGAGGCGCTGCGTGGAGAGTGGTGAAATTCAAAACCGCACTATAAAGAGTAAGAAATTGAAAATGAATACATTGAGTTATTGTGTGAGTGTAAATCGAATCTACACTTGCACCCACTAGCTAAATTTATATTCTACTGACTTATATTCTAATAATTTTGAAAAAAAATAAGAAATATTAATGGCCAATACATTGTACAAATAGTAAAGCTAACGAAAAAACATAACATAAGGAACATCACATTTTTATTTTTATCGATTTTAAAAATAAGGTTCTGAAGCAATAACTCTTTGAGTGCAAAAGATTGTTTTGGTTATCAACTTGCGCATGTGGATATAAAAGGTTAAATGAAAGTGCTCCCAGAGCTTCTACCGCCATCTAGTAGAAAATGTTTACAACTTTGAATTTTGGCGATTTCGAATTATACTAAAAATTTTAAAAATCTACACAGATAAGTTCCATTCGCATCTCGATGTTTTTGTAAAAATCGCAAGTGAGAGAGTCGATGTATTTTTAATGGAGATTTTTTTTCAGCTTCACGTTATATCCCACGTATGACAGTTAATACACTGAGTTCACCACTTTCCGCCGAATTTTGAAACATTTCGTGTTGAGTGGCGGAACTCAGCGCCGCGCCTTATTAGCAAGGAAACGAAGGAATAAAATGGTGGAGATTATTGTGAGGAATATTGAAAATAACTTATTTCGATAATATTTTAGTTTAAATTATTCATTATAGCTTAGTATAAATTTTATTATATTATTCAAATAGAATTATAATAGTAGTAGTAACTATATAATACCGACCGATAATACTGAACCGACCTGGTCGGTTTCCAGGTCCTGTGTGGTCCTGGTCGGTTTTAATTTTTTTAAGCAATTCGGCTGTTATAAGAGATAATCATCAATTTAAGAATAGCAAAAAATTTACGATTCCTAATAATCAAATCACATTTGAAATAAGTGTGACATTCTGAATTTGTAAGTAGTACTAAGTCCATATACCTTATTAACCGACTCCTGTAAGAAAAGGAGGTTATCATTTCGACTATATTTTTTTTATGTTTGTTACCTCAGAACCTCAGACTCAGACTGGTTGAACTAATTTTGATATTTCTTTTTTTTTATTTGAAAGCTAATGCTTCCCGTGTGGTTCCATTTTAGTCTGGTCCATTTCTGACATTGGTATAAAAGAGAAAATCACATACGTCTTTAATTTGCATTAAGTATTATATGTGCGACAAATACGCACGAATAACGCAAGTTAACCCAACTGATTTCGATGATTCTTTTTTATTGGAAAGAGTACACATTAAAGTTAGCTTGATGAAAGTTTTGTTAAGTTCTGACTATGGTATCCGGTTGAAATTTAAGAGATCTTCCGGTTGAAATTGAAGTTTTTTTTTGGTAAAAAATTTAAATTATTTTAACACATAAAAAAAATTATAACAACGTCAATTTTTTATTAACCTTATCTAAGAAAACATGTTTAGGCAAAGTTCATGTAAATTTGATGCAATTGAAAGAAAAATATATAGCCCAATCCAGGACCTATATCCCGACCTAAATTTCAGCAATAGTCGTACAATTCATCGACGCAATACACAATTATTGGAGCACAAATATCGATATATATGTATAAGACTAAGACTCGCGGTCATATGTATTATTGATGTTCATGTTCTATATATATACAAATATAAATCGGTTTGATCTTTAATATTTTCTATAAGATAAAAAGAATTCTTCGCTCTGGTGTCGAGGCAAAGTAGACATAATCTTAAAATCTGTAGTAAGAGACTAGACTTACCACCTGGATTCAGATTCTTTGGCTGTGGAGTAACAGCAGTTGCCGCACCTGACGACCTTCGTGATCTGTAATGATAGAATATAAAAGCTAGAAAACAAAATTATAATGTGAAAATATATAATTTAAAACATGTTTATTTAATTTATGACAAATATTATAATTAAATAAATCAGCTTCACGCTGTATCCCGCACACAGCAGAGTAGGCAGAGGGAACCTGGTGTTAAGACTATCCATTCCCCACTTTCCGCCGGGTTCTGGAGGCATTGCGTGTTGAGTGGCGGAACTCAACGCCGCGCTTTGCCTCATCACCAGAGCGAGGAAATGAAAATATAAATGTAAATAAATATTTCATTTCCTCGAGTGGGGATCGAACCCACAACCTGTCAATTTTACAGTGACACTTTGGGCCCCTGCGCTACGGCTGGCCTCCTTATAATTAAAATAAAACATAATATCTAAATTTTCACATTTAGATAGATAGTTAGCTGATAAACTATATTTTGTACTTTTACGTTTACCTAATTGTAGGTGTAATTTTTTTTATATTATATAATATATAATATTATTCTGTAAAACCATCAAACAAGGCTAATATAATTATTTTACTATAGTTAGCATCTAGGTATAATACGTATTTAATATACAGTACTATTATTTATATATGAAATCAAAACAAAACGATTCCGATATCTACGTGAGTAAGTATATGAGGAATAAACTAGCTTTAAAGATTAAAAGTAAACATCCAAGGTCTATTCTAAACAGACTACTTACAATAAAAGTATTTACGAACATCTAAATATTTTGCCAAAAGATCCGAAAGCTCTTTGAACGCTAATACTTTACATTTATATACTTTGCTTTTTTTTATAGAAATATAAGCTTATTTCTATCTTTTTATCTTTACCAATATAAGTATATACATATGTATAGAAACTCTATGCTATTATTATCTATGAATCCGTATTGAGGCCGTCGTGGCGCAGGAGCAAAAACGTGCGACTGTAAACGTGACGGTTGTCGGTTCGATTCTCATTCGGGGGAATGAATTATTTAATATTTTCAATTCCTCGCTCTGATGGTAAGGCAAACTATGCGTGCGTATGCCGTTGAGTTTCGCTACTCAATAAGTAATGCCTCGAGAATTTGGTGGAAAGTGGGAAACGGAAGTGTCTTAATGGGAACGGAGCGTCTTAACACTGCGTGCCCTTGCCTACCCTGCTATGTGCGGAATATATCATTAAGCTAAAAAAAACTTGAAATGAATCATAGCCAAAATAAATTTATTTATTTTGATTACACTTAATAACGTATCAGTAGGCATACTTTACGGGCTTAAAGATTGCTTGAATTAACAAATAAACTTAAAACTCATCTGTACGTTACATTGTTATATGAGTTACTCAACAAAGTAAAAGTAAAGAATATTCCTCGTAAAATTATTTGTGATGTTCGCTAAAGTACTCTTTGAAAAAGAAAATATTTCGAAAGCACGTATTCCATTCATCTTAGTAAGGTTGTTCCTGAGTAAATATTTGCCAATCCCAGAATATCTCGTAAGGTTGGCCCAAAATATTTTTCATTAACACATATCACCTAATCTTCTTGAAATAATTATATCTAATACATATACTGTTATAAATCATTATGAAATAAAGGACTTCATAAAACTTTACAGATAATTAAATTTCATAATTTTCAATGAGCGACAACTTAGTTCTGTGAATTAAACGACTGATGGCGGCGTATATTTACATGTAAAAAATATGATAAAGCATAATAAAAAAAAATCAAATTTAGTTATTTCCTTTTAAGCAAATCCATTTAATACAGTTTTACTTTCATTCAATATCAGTATTTTATCAATAGAGCTAAATAGGTAAGAAACATAAATATTTGTGAAATTTTATTAGTATCAGAAGCGCTTTACCATTTTTAACGCTGAATACAACGCTGCGTGGGCGTGTGCGTTATTGATTTTTAAATAGCAGATACTTTCATGAAAACATTTAATATTTTATTCTAAATGCGATTGTATGTTTATTGTTCACCTATAATTCTGTCTCTTAATTAAAAAAAATAAGCTGTTTCTTATGGAATTCTAATCTAAATGATATGTTAAAATGAATCACACTCACACGATCACTCTCGCAGTAAAAGCATTTAAATTTATATTACCGCCTTATTTTTCTGAGAATCTACATGAAATAATTATTCATTTTTACTTTATAGTAGCGTTATCTTCTTATTTTTATATTTAGATACTAACTTGGCAACCGGAACATTGGTGAGGCATAGGAAGTTGTTTCGGACGCTGCGCAGGCTCGCCAGGACCTGCGCGAATGGTGTCACGATCAGGTCTTCTCCATGACTGAGAACAAATAATTGAAAAATAAATAACAAATAAAAATTTACTTTCGTAATTTTTTTAAATATAGGTAGGTTATATGTATGAAGAATTGTTGTAAAAGCCTCTTGTTTAGAATGAGGCCATTAGTTATTCAAATTATCAATTTCATAATTCCCAATTCAATATGAAAACGATATTAACAAAAAGAACAAAGAACGTCTGTTTATATCTCAAAAGCATTGTTATTATTTAATAATTTCGCTTTTCGCGATTCTCGTTTTGCAAATATGAATTAATTATAGAGAGAATGTGAAACTAATTTAAAATTGCAAGCAAACTAGGTGGAATGTTTGAAGCATAATAAATTAAAATAGAAATAAAACTGGACTAGTTTTTAATGGAGATGTATTTTTTATAACACTCGCTTAATATTAAAGTTAAACTATTGAAGTTTATTCAGTTTATTTATGAAAATATTACAAATGTAACCTACCAAAGTGCTGTGGTTCGATTGTTTATTAATATTTATAACAATATGATATCCAATAGTTGGGCTTCGATTAATATTATTAAAAAAAATCACTTTGGTATACGTATATGGTTTTTTATTTGTTAATAAAAGTCTTGTTTTGTTTGTTTGTTTAAAGTTCAAGTTCGGCAATCGTTCGGAGAATAATGTCATATTAAAATTTTTAAAATATATCTATTAGCTGTATTAAGTAACTATATAATAAGTAATAGTAACTACTGATCTGAATATGGAACTGACTTTTAGTTTTGATAATTTTGTCTTTAATTTTTTTCTTCATGGAATATGAAGATATGTAGCCCAAGAAAGAGGTCCTGGGAGGCCGCCAGACCTACGTCATTTTAGCAAAGCCTAATAAGATATGATATAATTTTAAAGTAAACTTTTCAATATATTTTTTAATAATAATTTTAACATTATTATTAAAAAAAAACATAACAATCAATTTTAATATATGCAACTGACTCTACTATGTTACAACTCAAATGTAATGAAAATAAATTGAATACAAAACCCGTATCATGCGTGAGATATTCGAAATATATTCAAACACAGTAAAATATGTTGACAGCAGTAGCTGTTAAGTACATTATGTAGATTACGTTCGCAATAGAAAGCCATGCAGAAGAATGGCTGGGCTGATAAAGAATAGTTTATGAAAATGTATGGAATATATGTTCAAGAATATAAAAGATAGAATTGTGTGCCATAAAAAATATTTCCTTACAATTTTAGGCAGAGCGCTAGAGGCTAAAACTATATTTTTTAAGTTTTAGGGTACTGTATAGTATTTCACGTATTAAAGAAATGATCGTTGTCTAAAAATATTTGGGGTTAAATAAATAAATAAATATATATATATATATATATATATATATATATATATATATATATATATATCAACTTTAAATGATACGATTTTTATATCGTTGACAGATAACAATGAGCTCCATTGTTTAGTTGAAATTATCATTCATACTAGTCTGTAATTGCCTTATATTAAATTCTTATATAAACTGCATACAAAGCTTATATGTTATATATCTAGTTAACCACAGTAAAGCAGCAACAGTAGAATAGGTTTCATTGTGAATTTCAGTGGAGTATAATGAATCTTCAAAGAACCGCCATTAAACTAATTTAATTGTTTAATGTATATAAATATTATTTATACTATAATAATATTTATAGTATAAATTTCAATGTATTTAACGTTGGCTATCTTAAAATTTAAATAAATATATGTAGATATAAGGCAAATAGCTAAATATAAAATTAACATTAAACTAGTTCTAAATCTATTAGTTAAAACATATATTTAAATGAAAATAAAAATAAACGAAATTCTTTATATTCTCATTCAAATATCCGATGTAACTCTATTACGATACAACACACTCATAGCCACTAGAAAGGGCGAATCACAGATTCGGAAACACTTTGTCAGACTTAGAAAATATTGTATACAAGACGTGGATTTATGACAAAATTCTAAATATTAACGTTATGAGTGAGAATATCACATGATAGAAATCATGTGGATATGATGACTTGGCGCGCGATTCTGGAGACATGCCCAACGTTCAGGGCTGAGGAAACGTTAACAGTGACGAAACATTGACTGCAAATTATATAAAAATAAATTCTTACCGTCTTACAATTTAACAAAAGTGACCTTAATTTTTACAAATTTAATTTAATATATTATACATATGTAGTGTAATATATCCCGTACCTACATTATTACATTACATAATCCTTAACGAAAAAGAAACTTATTGTTAAATGTTTTCTAGTTGCAATGTAAAGTTCTTGTCATGTATTTATAAATTTTCATCGTCGTTTCTAGAACTCATCTTGTACAAAGTTAAACCTGTCAACATATTAAGATTATTATTACTTAAACACAACTAGGTATTTATGAACCACGTACGACAGTCCCAATGGATGTATCCGAAAATACTATTTCACATTGCTATTTTAAGTAAGTGGATAATATATTATTACCTAGTTGCTATTCTCTTCACATTCAAACAAACATAAAGGAAATGTACGATATTCATGAAATTGAGCATCATCGACCTATTTTTCTCTGAGTTAATTTTCACTTAGTAAGAAGCTTTCCCTTATTCTTTATAAAGGTATAATAATAAGTAATCTTATTTTCTATAAACGTATAATAATAAGATTAAAGATTTTTATCATTCACATTTATATAACTTGCCTGACTTAACGCTGGAGTAGTAAATTATGCAAAATATTAACTTTAGATATTTAACTTTCTGATAAATATAAATGGAGCTCAGTCAACAGACTGTATAAGAAATACTCGTTATGAGGTATATGTGGATGTACAATAGTACATTGTTCGATATAAACCAAATGTGCCAAATTGCGAATGAGCGTTAAATTGAATTAAGCCGAATTTTGAAGTAACGACGGCGTTTATTGGTACCCAAACCATACGTCTAATAAACAATTTTATTGATACACCGATTTGAACTGTGAAGGCTGACAGTTTATATTATTTCTAAGTAAATTTAGTTTTTCTTACGGAAAATTATACATGCCTGTATAAAAATGCTAAAATATACAAAAATAATTTATCTTATACTGGTTTTATAATCAATTTACTTTATAAGCATGCTTGTCAACTTCATTATTTATTTTATATTAGACAATCTAATTTAATTTTTTTATTCGTAGTTTTGTATATGTACATATATATAATTATATGTGTATGTACAGCCTATGTAATTATTTTTCTATTTATAAAATAATGACCGCACATAGCCTTGGTCAGTCTTCGTTGCACAAGAGAGCTGTTGGAAGATAAAACAATACAGAAGTATATTATTTATATTGCTTATTGACATCACTTCAGAGTATCTAACTATTACACAAACAAACACGGCATTTAAGTATAAGTAAGAAGAGACGTGCTTAAGAAAATTATTATTTTACCTTAACTCTATTTCGTTTTCGTAAATATCTTCTTCTTCTAAAAATTGTTTGTTCATTTTTAGTTACTACTAATGTCGGCTATCACTGTCATAAGTGACAATCGAGTTCTAACAATGAGTTCATATATTTAAGAAAAAAAAATACTATAAATAAAATGCCAATGAATTGATATCGTATCGTATGGATTGTATGGATTCTTATTATTCGTATATATTCATCTGAATTTCTAAAAACGATTCTTTTGTGTGAGCAATATTTTTTCTTGAGTTCTAAACATATATAAATATTATATAAGAAAAGAAATATCAGCAATTTTAAAAAGCTGGCTATTCTTAATGTAAAGATTTTGTCTCCAAGCACTGAGAATTGATATGATAAAATTATTATTATTGTTAATTTAAATAGTACAGGAATAAATAATTCACACAGCTTTATTGTAAGAAAAAATCACAATTGTAATATAAATAGAATATTTAATTATAAGTAACATAAAACTTATATGTGTTTATTTTAACATCCTTGGATTTCATTATTTGTCAAGTATACAAAACTTGGAAAGATGATCTTTTCCAATATGATTCCCTTTATTTTTTATTGAATTCCCTTCAATTTATCATGATTTGTTATAAATTATTTCATATTTTTCAGTTTCATTGTCAGGTTCACATCAATTTACCTTTATTTTTGTATCTCAAAATAGTATTTAGATTATATTAGGTGAATGAATAAGTTCTCGCTGTTTTTTGAAAGATGGCGTTGCGGCACTCTGTGCATGGAATTTCGTACGGTAACGAATCACCAAAATAGTACTATATGTAACCTCAAATTATAGTAGAATAGTGTTTACTACAGTGTCAACTACATATTTATTTTCACTTCAATGGGAAGTTCTACCCCACCCGCCGTATTCACCGGATATAGCCCCCTCCGATTACCACTTGTTTCGGTCGATGGCGCACGGTTTAAGCGAGCAGCGCTTCCATTCTTTTGAAGAAGCCGAAAAATGGCTTGATTCCTGGATTGCCTCGAAAGATGAGTCGTTTTTCCGACGGGGGATTCAATTGCTACCAGAGAGATGGGAGAAAGTGGTCTCTAATGATGGACAATACTTTGAGTAATGTCATTGTAAGCATTATATTTTAAATTATTTTTTTTAAACAAAAAAAAACAGCAAGGACTTATTCTAGGTCCTAATAAGTACTTAAGTATTGTCTCCAAATTCTTTCGCTAATGTATAGTGTGAACATACTACATTCAGTCGATGTCTTAGTTTCAGTTTCACTTTACAATATCAATCCTATAGATGCCATTGAAGCTCGAACATGAGATACTCTATATCTAGACTCTAGAGTGATTTATTTTGCTGTACCACTGACTCAAATGTACCGCAATTTAAAATAAATCTTGCCTTAGTATAGTAGGTACTCTTTGTATATTTTATTCAAATAGAGAATCTTTCAAACTGAAAGTCTTCAAAGTTTAAGCAAGTTTATTAGTTTTCTAATGGTTGACTGCTACTTTTATATTTCTATTTACCTACTTTTATGTTAATAGAATTATAAAACTGAAATAGTATGGTTTGGTATTATAATATAATGTAAGTACCTTTTTGAATATATACGTACTCGTAAGTGAAAATAAATTTATTTATTTTCTTCCTTTTTACTATATGGTAAGGTCCAAGAGGTAAAATGTGTAAATTATGTACGAGTACATTGATGATGTTTATAGTTTATACAAGTTATAGAGATTTTGTTTTATATATAATATAATAAGATTGTAAACAGTTTTAAGAGCCGTCGTGATTTTGTTTATATTTTCGTCGCCCAAAAAGTTCATAGATCATTAAATTACCTTTAATTTAAAGAAAAAACCAGATGACAAGATACAACGTGAAATCTCTTGCGAAAAACTAAAATAAAAAAAAGCAAATGTCGCGCTTAAATTTATTTAGAAGGTTTATTATTTGTTGTTTTTTACTATTTTTTTTACAATGCGTATATAATATATAAAAGATGTCTACGTCTCTTACATTGTTTTAAATTTCTATTTACTATATATTGTGTTAGTGCTGTGAATTTATATGTTACTTTATTTACAATTGGTTACAACAAAATAACTGCATTTTTTTCAAATTATTGCTTCTGTAACAATCGCTGTCGATTTGCCCTTGTAGTTATTTGGCCGTATGTATAAAGGCGAAGGTTCATTACAATACATAAAATTTTATAAAATTCTTAATTATTTTATTCATCTAATAAGCGTAAACGCTTAGTGCAAGGTCGTTTTGGAAAGGCTTTTAATTCTGTATTTAAGACCATTAATTCAAAGTACAAACGTATACGAGTAGGTGTAGGTGTTTTATGAATGAAATATTATATAGAAAATAAAAATGCACCATGTAGGTATTATATTTTACTTTTTATTACAAAAAAGCATTAGACCAAGTACGAGTGCTTTCACTTGTACGCGCGGAATGCACAGCAGGGACTGAGTTCTATATATTTACATCGATATAGTTGTTATTTACCGTTGTTACGTTTCCATTGTGTTTTTGTCCCCTGCTGATCGAGGATTGCTCTTAATTGAATACTTATAAAAATAAAGAGTTTGAGAACTGCTGGTCTAAATTAATATTTTTATTGATTATATATTTTGTTAAATGGGACCTTATCTTAGGTATAAGAGTATTCCTTGCTTCACCAATGTCACGTACTAGTAAGAAATTGCCTTAAGTGAAACTATTTTAACCGGATTAATCGCGTATATTTAAGAATATACATTTTGGAAGCCCGACGTTTCGAACTTTTTTGAGTAGTTCGTGGTCACGGGTAGACTGAGGTGGCATTCGTCTGTCAGTTGACATAATTATTATATCAAATTACCTCCAACAATTTCTTAATTATTTCGCGTACTGCCCTGGATTCCTGCAGAATGAGCTGATAGTATCTTGCCCTCTGGTATGGTGGGATTGAGACTTCAATGATTTTATGAGTGCGGTCCCAGGTGGTAGAAAGTTTCAAGCCATCCTCTCTATTGAAATTAGTATGATTTTGTATTTCAATAGCCTCGCGGATCATTCTATGAATGTATCACGACGAATGCCACCTCAGTCTACCCGTGACCACGGACTACTGCAAAGTGTTCGAAACGTCGGATTTCCGAAATCTACAATCTTAAATATACGCGATTAATCCGGTTAAAACAGTTTTATTTAAAATGTGTAATAATCGTGAAAATCAAAAAACTTATTAAGAAATTGTTTATTTAAAATGGTAACTAGTAGAATGTCATGACACTGTTGTCATATTAGCTTTTTACTGTTCACCTCTGGTTTAAATGTGTATTTATTATGACCAAGCTTTGTGAGATGAAAATAAAGAATTATTATTATTATTATATTATGTAAAACAGAAATGCTGTTTGATTGAAAACCAAATGCAGTTAAAATAAATAAACATAGATAAACGACGTAACATAGCTAATACATATAATAAAACAAAGTAATTAAAGCCAAGGTGGCAATTTAAAATAATGATTGGACTCTCTTGAGGATATATTATAGTAAACAAATATATAGAAAATGTATATCTTAGACACAATTACATAAGTTTAGTTTTGAGTAATGTCTAAATAGATATAAATAATAAAAAGAAATGTAAATGATAACAAAAAGTAAATGAATCGATAGTATAAGATTATTTTTAGCTTCACGCTGTATCCCGCACACATCAGGGGACAGAGGGAACCTAGTGTTAAGACACTACGTTCCCCATTTCTGGAGGAATTGCATGTTGGCGGAACTCAATGCCGCGTTTTACGTCGACCAGAGCGAAAAATATGGAAAAATTAAATATTTCATTTCATCGAGTCGAAATCGAATCCACAAACTGTCGAGCTTAGTCACACTTACTATCTCTACACCACGACTGGCCTCCATCGAAGTATAATAAAAAATAAATAAAAAAAAACAACGTAGCCTATGAATACTGCAGCTTCTGTTACATTTTAACGATCAATATTGCAGGCGTTTACTACAACGGAGTATAGCTTATGCGCCCATTACGATGATGTCGTTCTAGGCGCTCCATAAAGAAGTTAATTATTAGCGAGCTAAGCGGCTTAGGTATGTGAGATGTAGGCGTTGATTGCGGTTTATATGAGAACCGAAATGATGTGTATTTGTGTCTAAAATAACTTGCTTGAATGTAATCATTTTACGTCTTTGGAAATATAAATAAAATATCATGAATATAAATAAAATTTTATATATATATATATATATATATATATTTCTTTTTATCTTATTATTATATTTTGATGTAAGTGTAGACAAGTTTACATTTACATCATACTCACGTAAGTAGTATATGACATACATTTTAATCTGCAATACACTAAAATTTAACCCTACATATAAATTCTAAAAAGTCTATATGTAAATATTTATAAATAATATTAAGTGAAGAAAAATGTCTGAAAATCATGTAACAATATGAACACATTAGATTGTATACCCTTATAATTCACTATGATCAAAGATCTTATTACGACGAACTCTCTTCTCTCAACACCTCGAGAGCGGAGGAGGGGAAACGACTTCAGAGTAGAACCCTCTCTCTCATTCGCCGCTCATTACGATGAGCGTGTCATTGGAGAGCCAGACAATGAGTTTCAGGTGAGACAGGGGAGGTGGTGAGTGTGGGTGCAGGAGGGATGAGCTGTATGCTACCTGGGCGGTGTGCCCAGCCGAGTGAGACCCCCGGTTGCCCGGGGGAGGTCCGGCTTAGGCGACCAGCGACCACGATAGCAGCTCAGGAGTCGGGGAGATTTGATTATGATTCAAAATAACATATTATTATTCAAAAAAAATCCTGATACTTGATACTTAACGATAGAAAACGATGTTACAAACAGTAAATGAATTTTACCACGATATATTTACCGAACTCGAGGGAAATTCCTATCAACGATCGCTTGCAATTCATCAGTAATATAAATGTAGATGAAAGTTTGAAGGTCTCTTTTATTTCCCTAGACATGGAAGCGCTACCGGTGTGCTGCAGTTAGATATCCTAGGTAAGTGACGTCAATCTTACAGGATGTTGTTATTGTTACTATGGGTAAATAGTGATAATAATGAATAGACACTTTATACATACGTATAGATTTATAGCTTTTATAATAGGTGCATAGTGCAAGTATGCTCTTATATAAAATTAAGTTAAAACATCAACGAAACATCTACGTTTCATATTTTTAACATTATTAAAGTGTTATTCCACACTTAGGGAAGAAAAATACTTATTTAGAAAACGTATAAAAATTTGAACGCAACGGGTATATATAAGCCATACGTATAGCTTAGTGATCAAAGCGCCTAGGCGGTTTCCAAGACACGCGGGTTCGAGATCCGCTACGTTCAAATTGTTATACGTTTTCTAAATAAGTATCTACGTTTAATTTTAAAGCCAATTCAACTGTGGCGAAATCACCATTTCTTGACAGCATTTGTTATTTTTTTCATAGCATTCAATAAAAAGCTATGAAAAAATTACTACAGAGAGATTTTATATTAAGCTTAATTTGAAACATAGTTTGGGGTCACTATATTTCATAATTCATCCATACATTACTATACTAATTTGGAGATCATCACCATGAGGTCAAAGTCATATCTTGTAGTGATATAAAAATCGATACCTAACTAATTTTATGACAGCTATTTATAACGGTGGCTAATTAAATTAAATGAATACAAGATATAACGTACAGTGTACATATATACATAAACAGATTTTTTTTTACAAGAGAGGCAATGTTACCTGAAACTTTATCGATAATAGTATTATTTTATTGATGTATAAGCAAATAATCGTTATCAGTATATCTGCTCTTTCTCATTCAGAATGTTTATTTTTAGAAAGGGAGGCCCTGCCTGCAGTGGCACGTGTTTTCATTTAAAACCCACGCAAGATCTAGGCCCGGGATTGTACATTATATTGTGAGTATAAAAGAATATTTCACAGAAGACAAATTTATGGGCTGTTGGAAAATTCTACGGCACGAGAAGATTACCCGAATTAAATTACTGCTTTCTTCTAGGAATCTTGTTGCTAAAATCATACGCTGAAATAATAATTAATTTTTTTTTGTATTTTCTTATCTTTGGTTGTATCTTATGATAATGGAAGCTTTGAAGTTAAATTTATTATTTATATATAATATGATCTCTAAACATCAGAGAGGCTAAATAAGATTTTTATGTTGTCAGATAACTTACCATGTTTACTTGATATAGTAGTAAGTCTATAAAGCTAAATTTAGGTTAAGATGCAAGTTTAATAATTTGTTGAGAAATTCGAGAGGAAATTCGATTTATTTTATCGTTGGAGTACCTTCTATTGAAAATTCATTTGTGTCAGTCGCAGTCTATTTTGGTCAACAATGTCATCCGTCCATTTCTTAGCTTTTCCGGTTGACTTGATTTTATTTAAAGTTAAAATGTGCATCATTATTTTATTACATATTTCATTAATTATATTTAAATTTTCATAATTTTCTTACAATATACATCAAATTAGCCATTTTCGAGTACATCATTTTACTTATTACACTTAGATTTTTTGTCAGTAACATGGCGGTTATTTCGAGGTACCCTCCCATCGACATTCGATATTAATCTAACAGACTGAATGCTCTCTTTCAAGTTTACGATAATTACTTTTAAAAGCCTAGTAAAAATTATTAGAAGTGTTTAGACGACTTAAAAAAAATCCTGAAATAACAATATTATAGACGTTCATCAGGACCAAAATTGACGTTGAAAGACACTTTTTCAGCTACGTTTATTTTTTTACAAGAGAATTTCTTTTGAGTTTTTTATCAGTCAATATTGAGTTATTTTCTGTCAAATGCCTTCTGACCTTTGAGTTTCCGCGCTTCTCGAGTAAACGTACCTTAACAGATGTTATTTTATTATATATTTCTAAATGAAATGAATAGTCAAATACATTAGGTACTTATTATATTTACATAATTTGACTGAAAATATATTTTTATACCATTGAGATATCATGAGTTTTACAAAAGTACCTATATATTATATTATATGTAATATAGCTTTGCCGAGTTTTTTTATTCAATTAAGAGGTTTTATCCAACGTTGCATTAGCACCATACATTATTTCAACTAATGCTTCCAAATTATTGTAGTAATATATGAAATAAATTAATCTATAAAGTCCTTGGTTCTGGTATCTAAAAGCTTTGTTATAATCGAGTTAGAGACGTGCAAAGTATAGGAAACTTTCAAAAAATAAGTTTTTTTCTATAAAAATAATCCTTTTTCTTGTATAAATAAAAACAAGATAATTAATTGCGTAAACTACCAAATTGCTAGTCTAGACTTACAGCCTACGTAAAATAATACTGCCAGTCTAAATTTTGAATAATAAGTACGATTTAGTCCGGTTTACTGGATTTTAAAAGAATCTATGTATTATCAATGTGTGTGTACATTACATACATACATTTATATATTTACTGATGGTATTATCCATACAATTATTTTTATCGTTCCTTAGTTTCCAGATATTGTAGCAGTTTTGATTCAATATTAAAACATTAAACAATAATAATTATATAGTAATAATTATTATTTATTTTATTTTCCACAAAGAAAGTCAATACTAAAACATTAAAATAACATGAGATTTGAACACATTATACAGTTATAAAAAGGTACAATACTCACAGAGCTAGGAACAAAACTGTATTTTTATGAACGACACAAAAATCCCCATAAAAATTCTTCAAAAGAGACGTAAAGCATAGTGGCACACTCAGCAGCATTTTAATCTACATAAAACACACGATGCAAACAATGCAGCATGTACCCGGGGTATATAGGGAAGCTAAATGGAAACGCCACCACTCGAATGAACCTGTCGTGCAAACAGTTAATTTGCCTTTCGCCTTACTTTCAAATATTAATTGAATCTGGTTCAAAATAATCCTAGCCCAAGGAAAGCGACTTTTGGTTTAAACTTAAATTAATTTACTAGTGGTATCCTGTTGGTCGGGTCGCAGAATTAGCTAAATTTAGATTGTTATAACAAGAAGGACATTTGCCGGGGAATGTTTAATTAAGTAATGGATTACTCACGCATCGCGCCTGGAGCGTTCATCCCAAAATTTATCCCAGAAAGTGGATCTGTTTTTGATACGAAGCACACTGGTGCTGAGCGTGCGAGGTAGGGTTCCAGTGTTTGCAGAGGACACGCCGGTCGCCATGCTGTGTTCTGACGCAGAACTTTTTGCAATGAACGTTGGTCCGCTGACGCCGCCCAGCCCTTCAGATTGGGATCCCGAACGATGCATTTTGATCGCTCGTTAATATTTTTCACTACATGACACAATATTTCACAATTTTAGCGATATCATTTATCATCCGGCAACACTGTTTTTGCAGCGTTCACTAATTACACACCGCTTAGACTTTCTTGACTAAATTTTTTTAAAATTTAAATTTCAAATGCACTGCAATTTATTTACGTTTCAAAGCATACGAGAGTTACACTGCTTTATCGCGTCCGTGTGTTCTTATCGACAACAACGCAACTAGTGTTTTTTATAGCTCGCGAACATCGGTAAACATCACAACAACTTAATCAATAAAACAATGTGCTACTGGATATTGTCAAGGTCTACGGAGTAAGACTAAGCCGTCATCATCATTCATCTCGGACATTTCTTATCTGACTGAGACATTCTCCGAGTCTAGTTCAATATAAGATAATCGAATGTAATAAAATAGTAAAGTGGGACCTGTCGAACCAGTGAATGACCTCGGAGCTGTCCGACCGCGAGCTTCGTACACACATCCAGTGCTCAACAATAAGCACGTTTTATTTTAATTGTATTGAAAAATTGATTGAACATTTGCATGATATCACTGAACGAACATAAGGGTATCGATATTTCGATATCGAATAACAGCTAAGTAGGGTTCCTCGTATGGGGTTTACGTCTGTCTGGGGTCTAACGAGATGGAGTAACGTAGGGCTAAGCGTGTCTTGGCATAGGAGCAACGTGCCGGCGCGCCTCGCGGACTGTCAATGGAGCTCGGCGCAGCGGCCGCGTCCCGCTCGCTCGCCCGGCCGCGGCCGACGGTGCGCGACTTCGCCCGAGGATAAATTTGGCGCTAATAGTACCGGCGGCGGTGAGCGCCGGTAATCAATGTTCGACGGAAATCAAGAGCCGGTTGGAGTATTCAGTAATATCAACTCCGAATACGATTGAGATATTAGTTGCATATAGCTGCTTCACTGTTTGTTTAGCGGAAGGGCGTAGGCTGTTTAGATATATCATTGACTATACATTGCTTTGGTATTAATTAAACGGAAGAAAAAAAAACATTATAAAAATTATATTTCCCTAAAAACTACCTTATTTTGAGGGTCTAATATTTTTTTATAGATTAGATAGATTTTTGAGGATAAGATTTTTGAGGTAAGAGTAATAATTATGTTTATTAGTTCTATTTCAAAGCAACCAACGACCGTACCTTTCGGGAATTACACATAGCATATATTTTATATTAGCTGTAATGTTTAATATTATGGGGCCCAAATTTATACGTAATTTGATACTTACGTAATTTACATTATGTTTAATATGATAAATAGTTTCTACGACGTTTAAACCATGCGACATTACAACAAGTTAAAGCGTACGCCACAGCCAGAATCATTTAACACAAAATACACAAGGTATAAAATGTACAAATCGATACTATACGCATGTAAGCATGCTAAAGAAACCAAAAACAGTGTACATAAAGCGGACATGCTACAAAAGTGGCCAAATAAAAATACATACGCTCTGTCCAGCTGTGCCGCCTCAACCTCCTTGAATCTGTAAGCAATTAAAAAATATGGAAAAGAAAGATAGAACGAAGACTTCAGACACCTAAGCGTTTCAGGTCGCGTAACCTAGAATGCGGGGTTAGCTTCACACCAAGTAATCTGTGCTGGAATTGTGTAGTGGCAGGCTCTGTCGTGATGGTGGCAATAGCATGATCATATAACTAATACCGAATTAATACTCCAAAAATACATTTATCGGGTAACATTGATATCACAAGACGCCACAGGGACCATTCATACACATAGTACGTCGCCATGCTATTACCAGTCTGTATGCTGTTTGTGAGTAAGCTCTACTAAATTGTTAGTCATATACAACATTTATCCTAAATTTTAATGTGGATAGCTTACTTTTCTTTTAAACGTCCTTTGGTAATACGTTGATGTGCTTATTCTTGCAATATATTATAACTGAATTTCGAATTTCAACGAGTCGAAGATCATGTAAAATTAAAGTACTGACTATTCTATTTAGTAACTGAAAGTATTGCAGCCATCATTTACATTATTATATTTTACACATATTCCATGTACATATAGATATGTAATGTTCAAAGTTTATAGCTTATATTTTTAATTTCAGCTTAAAAATTATTTAATCAAGTAATACAAATAATTGACTATTTTATTAAGACGTCTCGACTCTACTATTACTATATAAATATTGGTTATGAACTGTTATTCCTTTATAAATAGTTTTATATTTAAATTGAATATCTTTGCGTTTACAGATCTGACAGTACAGTTAAGTAAATCTGAACAACCAGTAAATTTATGTTATACAATATTTATGATTAGTTTTCATATAGCTCTTTTAAGCATTTATAATGTTATTTTTTCCATTTAATCAATATGTTTATCCAATTTATATAAAATATTTACAATTTATCAAACCTTAAAAGTAAGTAAATTTAAATATCATTTATTAAGAATGCATTCTGTTGTACCCAATCGAATATTTTTTTCAAATGATATAAAATTAATCTGATATATTTATTTTTTTTAATTTAGGAACATATAGTTAAATAGTTTTGTTAATTATATGACAGCTTATACGAAATCCCCACAAGTAATTTTAACTTTGGGTAAAACACCCTTTTAAATATACTACGTTAGTTTAGTTTTGAAGGGTTTATGTGTGATAAGTTTAGGGTTGCCACATTATAATAGATTTAACTATGGTAAAAGTTTGCTTTTTTATTTTAAAATATATATATTAATATGTGGTGTATAATTTAACTACGTAATAATAGTAAATTATGAGACTCGTGTATAAGATATTGTTTATTAGTTTGGCTGGAACAAAATGTCTAAGCATCTTTTCTATGTTACAATTTCAACGCTTTAAATAATAATTCACTTTTGAATAATCAAAAGTCTAGTGTTGGTTTTTGGCAGCTATGTCTTATTAAGATAAAAGTGGATACTGGGTACTTTAAAGTTAATAAAGTTTAAGTTAGTTTTAGGTTTGTAAAATATTTTTCGATAATTATTGTAGAAATTGTCTAAATTCATATTTTTTCGATCTGTACATAACTTAAAAAAAAAGGTACGCACAAATGTGTAACCAAGGAGTGTCAAATTAATACCCCGTAATACCATTCATACAATTATCTATAACTCACCTTTCACTTGCAATAGAGCTGTTTCTTGACATCGATTTTGGCGACATTTCGAAGTCGGAGTCGGATCGGTAGAGGAAAGACTCGCGGCGTTGGGGCATGGACTGGAGGACCAGTGCGGCGGAGGGCGATCCGCCCTCCAGCGGGGAACGAGCGCCCCCCGCGCCGCCGCCGGCGCCCCCGCCATTCTCCACATCGAAGCTGAAACAACAAACAAAGGATTAACAACTCCAATTTTCACTAACGAGTGTACTGACTATTAAGTTTCTGATATCCTTGTGATAAAGTTACTATAGGATTTTTATTCATATTGAAATGAAATACAGTATGACGCTGATATGTTAAAATGTTGCATCAACTTAAATATTTGATATTTAAAGCGTCACTGTCTATATATTTTTTTTCAAAACGTCATAATAAATTAAACTGATTTACATTATTTTATATTTTTACAATTTTATATAACGACATTTAAGTATTTCATAACATAGTAGATATTTTCAATAGAATGATAAATATTAATCAACTCCTATAAAGTTATCCATATCAATTACGAAATTAAGTGATAGCGGCAAGTGATGTTTGTACGTGAATCACATAGTGACGTATTACAAGATATTAGTTAATTATCTAGTAGAATTTGGATTAGGTACAATTTTATCAACACATTCAAAGTTCAAATTAATTAAATTTCTGTTTATTTTTATTAAAATAAAACTTATTCGCGGATTTTTTAACCATTTACATTAAGTATTACATTATACTCGTAATCGTATGTCGTTAGCTAAATAGGTACATAAATGATCTACATGGTATATACATACGCTTTACAACATTTAATATAATATACAGATTAAGGAGTTTAGAAATCTAATAAAATATTTGAGATATAATATTTAAAATGGAGAGTAGGTATAGTAAATTTCATGAAACAATTCAGATATTTCAGTTCATGGAACTGTAACAGTAGTAGTTGTGGTGACATTAAAGAAAATTTCACTCAAAATTATTATCATAAAATTTTGTATCATACAATAAATGTTAATTAGAGCTATATAAACAATATTATATACAATAAAAATATATTTTAAAGCTTTCGTACAGAATCGTGCGAAATAAGCTTATAGCAGTATTATAGTGTAAAAGCTTTACTTTAAATGGAAAAGCTGTTGTAACTTGTTCAAGTAACTTGAAACATTTTTGTTGTTTTATTGAATATAAAACATTAAAACATATTAGTCTGATGAATTAATTTATATTCTACGATGTATTACTTACTATACATCGTCCATATAATGTCGATACATAAGACATTGAGATTTTGTGCTATATAATTTTTACTTTTTTTAAAGTTCGATACGTCATAAGTGTGTAGATTTCTTTAGTGCAATGAGCGGTTATTATTATTATATCAGAAATTTACTTTTTTATTTACTTTATTATTGATTTTTCTAAAAAATATGCAAAGTAAAATTTCCGTCAAAATTTCTTAGGTATTAGTTAAAGAAGTAACTTATCCAGATTAATATTTAAAAGGTTAAGGGCCAGCTTCACCACTGGCTGCTCCCGGACAGCTTTATCTGCCAGACAAGCTATAATTTTTGGTTTCGCAGTTCTTGAGTAACAATATCTAGTAGATACACATTTGACACATGCATTTTATTTACATATTTATTTGTAATTTAAAAATGTAACAAACCGTTTGAATTGTTTCCTATTATTGTTCATTAATGAGAAAATTATTCTTGAAACTATAAGAAACAGTTATTTTGTACTTTCATCCTCTGTCTGTTATTAATTATTAGATTACTATTTGAAACTTTATTTGTGACTGGTGAAACTGGCTCTAATTGTTATTGCTTTCAGTTTTTCTGCCAGTTATTTTTTTTATATAAAAAAAAAATATATCTGTTAATTATAATTTTGAACCAAAATAACCGACTTCTTCAATTTCAACCGGATACCATAATCAGAACCTGACCAAATTTTCACTTATCTATTTTTGAAGTGTATACTTATCAATAAAAAAAGAATAACCGAAATCGATTGGCGTGATATTAAGTTATTCGCCCATTTGTCGCGCACATACCTAATGCAAGTTTAAGACTTATGTGATTTTCTCATGAATATCATTGTCAGAAATGGATGGATTAAAATGAGACCACATGGGAAGCACTGGCTTTCAAATAAAAAAAATCATCAAAATCGGTTCACCCAGGTAAAAGTTCTGAGGTAACAAACATTAAAAAAAAAGTCGAATTGATAACCTAATTTTCTTACAAAAGTCGTTTAAAAAAATAATTTATAGAAAAAAAGAATTTATCTGTAGTCCTACTTACACTACACACTAATTTCATATTTAAATCGCTTGTACGCCGTAATCAGTCATTATTCTTTCTCTTGTCACCGTACTGTCAGTCAATACACCATCCAGTAATTGAGATGAGAAAATAAATAATTGTGTTGTACAAGCGGGCGAAGCCATGCCAGGGGACCTCTAGAACTAAATATATGTGGCTTATTCGGTGAAAATTCTTATTAAATAAAACAATGTAAAGTCTATATTTTATTCAAATTCTCAAATATAACTAAGCCCTACTAATTACGATCCTAGCCCAAATATAGTTTTTCTTTAATTATATGTTTCTAGAAATTCTTGTGTTGATGTTGAACAAAACTAAACTTAAATCAATAACTGAAAGAAGTTCTTAGTGTTCACTCAAAGTATTAATAGTATATTTAACTGATCATTTAATATATTTTTAAATCAAAATGAGTTAATAAATAGAAATTGTTTGCTAGTAGAGACATCTCATTGAATTTTAACGCAAGTTTCAGTTAGATTCAGGAGAGCTAAAGTTCGAATAACTTTACATAGAGGTCTCTGTTGTGATGAAAAATAAACATTTTACATTTGGAAATTAAAATGAAAAATCAGAAGAAATAGTATTTAGTAGTTAAGTTAAGATTAAAATAAAATTATAGCAAGATTTACTGAAAGTTTTGTAATAAAAATCATAATAAATATGGAAAATGTAACAATATTTAGAACATATGACTTTATTGTCAGAAAATTAAAAGGATAGTGATTGCGCTTGTGTTAAATTGTGGTATTTTAAATGTAAATAATATTAAAAAAATAGAATTCTCCATACATTTATATACATAGAATTCTTTTTATATAATATTACCTTTAATGTTCCTATGATTTCTTCTAGCCAAAGGGCAATAGGACATACAAATAATTTTCCAAGTCCGACTTCTGAGGCAACAGATATCAAATAATAATACAAAGTTAAGGAAATCTCTTTCGTAGACTTAAATTTTGTCCACATAACTAGCTAGCTGGATATAAGTTTATCTAGACACGATTTTTTTTGAATCTCATACAAAAATCACTTAGTACTACACTACAGTGTAGAATTTTTATAAATATTTCAATAATAGTAAATTCTTTAACCATGAATATTTAACAGAAATTATATTTAAACATAACATAAAAACTAAATTTCATATTATAAAACCTTAAATAGATTTTGAAATATGAAAGATTCAAAATGCCTTTAAATAGTTTTTACTTAGTTGATGTGTCATTCGTAGTTTAATTTGAACTTGAGTGGACACGCCGTACTACTATCCGATTGATAGATTCCAATTAAAGTCTAACATATAATTGTTATGTCTAGCCTTGCTAAAATTAAAAAATATGATTTATTTTTTAATTAATCAGCCTAAAGGGATTGTTTTATAAGCTTGATTTTCTTTTATACTTATGAATTGCAAATATTTATACAAACATAAAATTGTAATAAAATTTTTTAGGGTTCCGTACCACAACCGAAAAAATCTGGTCGGAACTGCCCACCGAGGTTTCCGTACCAATTTAAAAACTGTATAAACTAAGACTTATAAAAGTTGACAAAGTTGAAGCTACTGAACCCCTATATGATCAGTTCGTTGTCCGTCTGTCAAGAGCATTTATCTCGAGATCGCGTGGAGGTCAACGGCCCCTTGGAGCACCGAAAACATCAAGCTTCTAAGTCAACGCAATCAAAAGTTACGAAGCATTTATGCATAGTTTTGCTACATTTTGTATGAAATTCGCCGCGTAATCCAAACAAAAAAAAAATTTGGCAAAAAATAAAAACTTGCAGTACAAATAAAGAACAAATTTGAATTAAAATTTATATTATCTACAGATAAAAACTATTAGTGGTACTAGCGGTAAAGTTGGCTGATTAGAGAACGAGAATATAGAATAAGAGAGAGAATAATATAGAATAAGAGAATATACATGTAATATGTCCCCTTCGTAGGATACGATAAATTAGGTTGGCCGATTCAGTTTACAATATGATCAAGAATAAAAAGATCGTATCTAGGTGAGTTGAGTGAGTTAACGGAACATGTAAGATTGCAAAACAAATATATGATGTGAAATAAATAAATAAATAAATCAGCTTCACGCTGTATCCCGCACACAGCAGGGTAGGCAGAGGGAACCTAGTGTAACATACTCCGTTCCCCACTTTTTGCCGAATTCTGGAGGCGTGTTAAGTGGCAGAACTCAACGCCGCGCTTTGCCTCG
>JAAIXJ010000111.1:353280-437718 GCA_013403705.1 Heliconius hermathena
CTGGTGTCGAGGCAAAGCGCGGCGTTGAGTTCTGCCACTCAACACGTAATGCCTCCAGAATTCGGCTGAAAGTGGGGAACTGAATGTCTTTACACTAGGTTCCCTCTGTCTACCCTGCTGTGTGCGGGATACAGCGTGAAGCTGATGATGTAATAAAATAATTTTGTTAAATGAAACTCACGGTGATAACTTATTTGAAGGTACCACGTCTGACGCAAGCAAGGCCAATAGTATAAGATTTTAGATTAAGAAAACTTTATTTTTATTTTTTAATAGAAATCGATATAACGGTGGTATTAATTATTAAAAAAAATATAGTTATAATATTATTAAAAAGTTATAGTAAAATAATACCATTTGAGAATGATTATATATTATATAAATATTTGTGTCATATACTCGTATATACTGTAAATATGTCGATGGAAGATTTAAATAGTGACACTTTATCCTCCATAAATAATAGAAGGTCGATAAGTAATTCAAGTCATTTAAGTGGAAAACACATCATATATTTTTTTCATTTAATAAATATTGTGTTATAAATATAAATATTAAGCTGGTTAAGCAAGGCACATACTCCTTTAATCACAATTTTGATAAATTTATTACAAATACATTTGTATCAAAAAAGGAAACTTTAGATGAAATTAAAGGTGTAAATCAAAATTAAATCAAATCAGATTCCCGCTGTATCTCGTTCATAGCAGGGTAGGCAGAGGGAACCTAGTGTTAACACACTCCATTCCACACTTTCCGCTGATTTTTTTCGAGACATTCCTTGTTGAGTGGCGGAACTCAACACTGGGCTTTGGCCTTGGTACCAGGACGAAAACATGTAAATACTAATAAATAATAATTGATTCCTCTGACTCGGGATCAAACTCACATCCGTCGCGTTACAGTTACTCAAAAAAGGTAAATTAAAAGTGTAAAAATGTAATAAATTTAAGTCAATACATCTCCTGTCACGTCCTACTCTATAAGCCTAATCTTTGTCTCTCTCTCGAGATAGTTAATTGAGCAGAATGTTCCTTTTGCTTCAGTGCCCTTCTATAATTAAATTTATCAATAGATATCTTCATTGCCTTTTGTGAGCTATAAGTGGAAGAACGGTTATTGCTCGCTGTTGACGGATATGTATCATGTTACTTCTTATTAGTTTTACCAACATTGACATATTCATTATTCAAGTATATTATTTAAAATCAAAAAAAATATTTACGAGATTCACGAGATATATAAATTGTAGTATGTACATAAAAATAAAATAAGGTAACTGTATCGAGAATGGAACCAATTTTAATTAAATCGACCCGACTTCATATTGCCGTGAAAGTCGATAATAAGTTTTTCTGATTTCCTAAGAAAAGCCAATTTCAATAAAAAAAACTGAATAAGACTTCCACGACAAGCCCGACCCTCCGGGACAAATTGGAAATGGCATCGAAATTTCTCAATTTTCTTACAATTTATGAGTGAATATATAAATAATATTTATTTTATATAATAATAAATAATATTATATGGAGATAATATCAATTTATTTAATGTTAGAGTCAAATGGTATTATTATTATCGTTTTATACAATATAAATGTAATATCAATTTAATTATTGCTTCCAATACGCCAAAGGATCAGATGATAACTTCTCTTAGCTTCGCATAAATTACCCGTAATTAATACAATTTCCTCTCTCAGTAGTGGATTGAGGACGACATGCTAATAAAAAATAATCACAAATAAAAATTAATGTTAAATAATGTTTACGTTTTGACGAAAAATACCATTTTAAGCTTACTTAATCCAATTAAATTATCTATATATATAAAAGGACATGTTCCGACTGACTGAGGTAAGACGTACGAACAGCCGTGAGTAGCCTGTGCGTAGAAACGTAAAATTTGGACAGATATTTATTTTTGTAATCTGGACATCCACTTAACACTGGATTTTGAAAAATGTTAACCCTAAAGATATGAAACAGGGGTTGAAAGTTTGTATGGAAAAATCTTTAAATCGCTACCGATTTTTATAAAAATTTAAATTCAGACTTTTAAAAATATTTTATTGAACACGTGTTTCGTGGTTTTTTTAGAATTCACCCCTAAGGGTGCAAATAAGTTGGCGAAGCTGCGCGCGCCCACTAGTATAATATAAATGTTATTATTTGACATAAACGTATATTATAAATATGTTGTAAACTTGTAACGCTGTTCTATATCACGATAAAATATGTTGTATTGGAACCAGTGTAGGTACATAGAAGTCGCAATCATTGTACTGGATCTTAATAGCCATGTACTGATGTTGCTGGCCTTCTACTACAATCAACGTCACTTAATCGTTGCTCATCATAGATAATAAATAATAATTGACGTAACTATATAGTATAGTATATTTTAATGGAAACATTGTAGTCATGAAAGATAAGGATCATATGCTTCTTGTTACTATCTATTTCGTAAAATAATAAAATAGTATTAAAAAAAAACTTTCTCTATTTTGGATAGAGAAGATAATAAAGCATCTATTAAAACGTGTCAAAATGTTATCTTAAGAATAGCGGATAAATTGTCATTATGATATATTATTAAGCTACTTATTAGTTTTATCAAACAAGATAGTAATTATATGACTACTGAATAATTTTCCTCCAAGGAGGCTAAAAAAAATATGATTTAGGCGGCCGTGTGTCTATATCTAATATTGAAAATATATTGAGTTACAATGATGCGTGGACCTCTTAGAATAATCCCCAGTGCTGGTCTGGCTAGAACTGGTGGTGGTCGTGCTGAGAGTGGAGAGGTCGCTGGAGGCCCTCGACGAGCGGAGGCGAGGCAGCACGGGCACGTCCTCCACGTCGGGCGTCGCGGGAGTCGCTTCGCAAGCCCAGCCAAGCGCGCGCGCCGCCGACCATACCGCGAACACAAATGTGAGCATCGCAGCTATCGCGCTATTCGCCGCACGCGTCCCCGGCCCACCCTCCACAAGCACTCTCCTAGCAAATGCATCGGCTTAAATCACACGTTAGTCGCACATGGCGAGTCCTCGGGCCCGGGACTTTATCGAAACGAACATATTAATCCCGCGAAACGCACGTGCTCGTCGAACGGTCGTTGCACGCGCGATCACGCATACTACTGGACGCATCAGACAGTCTCTAGTCGTTTCATCGCGTCGCTTGTTTTATCTTTATTTCGAGCGCCATTAAACAAATCATTGCACACCTAATCTTTAATACTTTCGATTGAATGTTATCTCTGTAAAATCAAATGGTGACGTTAGCAATATTAATTGAAAAATAGATTTCACAGTTCGGCTCTATCATACGAACGGCCGGCACGGAGGAGGAGGGCGAGAGCGTGCATGTTGATATTATTTATGCGAGGCGGCGGCGGGCTGCGTGACGCGGCACTGTTGACGTTTGCGCGGCGCGGGGACCGTAGCGGGGTCGACGTCACGCTGCTCGGCTCACCCGCGCCGCAACTCACCAAAAGGGCACATTCTATATTTAAAAGCTACACACTATCACATCACTGCTAGATATTAGTACCAGTGTGTCGATTTTCACAAGTTCTCGAGCGATGTCACTTGTTGCACGCGCGAATAGTTTGAGCCGCTTCGTCTCTGGACGAGTAATAAATCGATCACACCGTCGACCCCGATGCGGATGTGCGTGTCGAAATCTATAGGTCGCTGGGAAATCGTGTCAGCGTTGTTTCGGACAGAAACGCCGTCACGGAGCATCCTGCGGCTGCCCGGCGGCCATGTTGGCACCGCCATTTTACCGGGGGTCGAAAAGGGGCGAGCCGCATGCGTACGCCGGCACGCAACCCTCGTGTAGAAAACGACGCAAGTCTCCGTGCCATTCACTGAAACCAATGCTTTACAGCCTTCTTTGAACGACTACTTCTTCGTTCTTTAATGGGCCAGATAACGACCTAAACTGCTTATGAATCTGTAACACTGATATCAGGCTTATACATTTAAATCATGGTATATTTTAATACAAAGTCTGAAAGACTTATTTCACTTTTCCTTATACAGCTTTATAATAAAATTAAAATATATAAAGGAATATAAAATATAAGAGTATGAAAATGGAAAAATAATTACAAATATATATTTTGTATGTACCTACCTACGTAACTGCTTTAAACAAATACAATGTTAAAAACAAATTTCAATGTAGAAAGAACATGTTATATTACCATTTCATTCTAAATATTTTTATAATTTATTTAGCTTCACGCTGTAGCCCGCATACAGCAGGGTAAGCATAGGGAACCTAGTATTAATACACTCCGTTCCCCACTTTCTGCGAAGTTCTAGAGGTATTGTGTGTTGAGTGGCGGAACTCAATGCCGCGCTTTGCATCGACACCAAAGCAAAGAAATGAAAATATAAATGTAAATAAATATTTCATTCCCTCGAATGGGGATCGAACCCACAGCCAGCCGACTTTACAGTTACACTTTCTGCCCCTGCGCCATGTGTGGCCTCAATGAATATTCTAAGATGAAATAAAGTTTTTATTGTTATTACCATAAACGTTTAACTTTTCAACTAACAATCAGATCAAATCAAATGCTGTATATGAGGGCTGTTACGCGAAGAGTACGTGGGTCGAGAACTTGATCGCTCTTGGGCGCTGTCCATCAACCTAAAAGTGACGTGCTGTTCTGTCCTTTGTTTGTGACGTTGAGAAGGTGCCAGTTGAGCATTTATATCACGTTATATGAAGGATACACGGAGGAGGTTGTACGGGAAAAAAAAGATAACGTTACACTATAAGAGAATGCATGTGAAACTTCCAAGTTATCAAGATATTTCTTACATGAAGATAATTGATCTTTTACACCAAGTTTCAAGTCCTCTTCTATAGGCACCTTGAATGGCCTAGAATTATAGTTGCTCGCTGATGTTGTTATCTTATTGAGTTTGCGGTTACACATGTAGTCACAGTAGGATTGCATGTACCGGACACAACTGTTGCACACTATGTCGAGTTTACTAATATACGTATACAGCTAAGAGTAAAAATAGATTTTAATTTATTTCACAATTTTCTTTAACTTAATTCCTTCAAAAACATAAATGTGAAATGAGAATCAAGTTCAATATTGAAAAATGCATAATTCTCGACTTCATCAACAAAAGAATCGGAGATCTTTATGGGTGCCGAGTTCTGAGTTGACTTGGAGTGTAATTCAAGGCCAATATTTGATTTGGCTATTATATATTTCACCACCAAGCTAATCTAATACTTAGGTTGAATTATGTTCAGAAAGAGCACATAACAGATTTATTCAAAATGAAACTTATTTCTTATTTTAGACTTATGTTTTTTATGAACGACTCTTTCTAAAGTAATTAAAACTACTAATCACAAATATATATTTTTTTTGTTAAGATCACCTCATTTTTCCTGTGATCTAATTTTCGTAATTGACGTTATTTTTACTTTATCGACACTTATCCCACTCATCTTACTAATATTATCAATGAGAAAGTTTGTGAGGCAAATGTTTGTTCTGCTTTTACGCAAAAACTACTGAACGCATTTGGATTAAACTTTACAGTAATATATCACATGTTTACATGGGCTGCTATTTACGTAAATATTGTATATAATTTGGCTATAATATATCAATAGGTATAATAGGGCGAAGCCGCTGTTTGGTACTAGTTAGCGTAATTTTTGTTTTCAAGATATTTTCCTGTTTTATATGCATAAAAGTATGCCTTGGAATCGAATAATAAATTACAAGGTAATTTAGAAGTGGGTCAAGTTTTTGATGAGTGAATGATTCAGTCACAGAAATGCCGGTTTTTAAACCTATATATCAGCAATCACTTAAGCTAGATTAACGAATAAGATAAATATTTTACAAGTTATTAAAACCAATAAAATTGAGTTAAATTTCAAGGCCCAAACGTGGCTCGATCATTTAATATCACAGTTTTTATGTAACTTGGCGAAATACACTTTCGCGTGTCTAGACCCTAAAAGAAAGGTATCTAGTATGGACATTTGTTTTCAGAAAAACAATATGTAATTGTATATTGTGATTTTAATCTGTAAAGCAAAACCTGAATTGTACCTGTAATGTAAAACATAACACGATATCTTTTTATTTTTTTCTTGTCACAATGCTTCTTTAGTCACGTTCACTATTTAACTCAAACAAATAATAGGTACTTCTATATGTAAATGTAAAGAATAATATTGTGTATTACAAATGTTATTTATTGCATACAATAATTATTATGGAAATATGAAATATAAAACAAGTTTATTGTATGCTTTTGCATACTTTTATTTTGCTCTGTGTAATATCATTTACTTAGGTGCAAAAATAGCTACACCTAATATGAAATCAATGCATGGAATCAATAAATCGTTTAAATTGTAAACATGGATATATAATACATATACATATAAAATCTTAAATGTGCATTTATAAATAAATATTTTAGTAACAGTAATTAGTCTTTTTAAACCGACTTCTGTAAAAGGAGGAGGTTATTAAGTTGATGGTATGTTTTTATATTTGTTACCTCAGAAACTGAATTTTGAGGATTCTTTTTTTATTTGAAAGCTGGTAATTCCCGTGTAGTGCCATTAATTTGGTCCGTTTCTAACAATAGTCTAAAATTTGTATTAACTATGTACGCGACAAATAGACGAATAACTCAATATCACGCCAACCGATTTCGATAATTCTTTTTTTATTAGAAAGAATACACTTCAAAGATAGTTTGATGAGAGTTTGGTTAGGTTTTGATTATGGGGATTCGGTTGAAATCAGTTTTTTAGGGTTCCATACTTTTTAAGTAAAAAAGGAACCCTTATTTTTATCAGTATCACATTGAATTTATTTTTCTATAATGTATAACTTAGTATAATTATAAATACATAAACAGTGTTTACTATTGAGGCCGGTCGTGGCGCAGCGGCACGAGGTGTGACTGCAAAACCGACTGGTTGTGGGTTCGATCCCCACTCGAGGAGATGAAATATTTACTTAAATTTATATTTCCATTTCTTCGCTCTGGTGTCGAGGTTAAGCGCGGCGTTGAGTTCTGCCACTCAACACGCAATGACTCCAGAATTCAGCAGAAAGTGGGGAACGGAGTGTCTTAACACTAGGTTCCCTCTGCCTACCCTGCTGTGTGCAGGATACAGCGTGAAGCTAATTTATTTTTATTTATTTACTATTTACTTATAATGTTACATGCCAATAATACAACCCTTAATACTAAAGTGGTAAACGTTCGGTGTGAAGAAAAAGGATAAACGTGTGGAAAAGAGCCGCTAAAGTGATTATCACCCATTATTACGTTGACACGAGTAAGTACTCTCTTAGGCTTAGCGCGACAAAAAAGTATAAGCTCATATATCTATATATCTGTATGTTTATGGTTATGTTAGATACTTACTTAAACTTAGCTTAGACGCTAGCTAGCACACAAAGCAGGGTAGGTAGAGGAAAGTGTTAAAACACTTTGTTCCTCACTTTCGCCGCCGCCGATTTTTATTTGAGGCATTGCGTGTTGAGTGGCGAAACTCAACGCCGGACTTTTGCCTTGGTCCCGAGCGAGGAAATGCACCCATAACCGTCGCGTTACAGTCACACCGCCTTGTGTCACTGCGCTAAGACGACCTCCAATAGCACTTACATATTTACAATATATAAGGGTTACGTCGTTACAGAGTTTTTTCAGTTTACCAATATTTTAATTCTGTTTTATTCCTTAAGCAAAATATCTAACAGAGTAGAACACTTATGGTTCATTTCTTTAGATTCTCTCAAAGTCTTTAATTTCTTTGAAAGTTTCCTCTGGAGGTCCTCGTGCTATGTACACGACCTTCACTTTAAAGTTCAATAGAGTTCTGTCATTCTTTTGCCTATATTTTATTTTTTTTAACTCGTTATATTTTTACAATAAGTTAGAATAATAAGTTGTAATTTTTTTAGCTATTTTACAGTTTACAACTTCACGCTGTAACCCATTATATAGCAGATACAAATGGAACCTAGTGCTAAGACACTCCGTTCCACACTTTCCGCCGAATTTTTCGAGGCATTCCGCATTAAGTGGCGGTTATTTCACTATTATTTTTCTATTATGGAGCTTTATCTCTGGCTGGGTAGTCAGGTGGACCGTCCCACGTACACTGCCATTAACCACCTCATAAAAGTTCCCAGTCTTTTCTCGTGATCTTCTTACCATCGACTGTGTTTCTAAATGTGAGGACACCCCTAGCTGTTGTACCACACACTTTATTTCACTAGAGTGCTAGATGGTCATCAGCGCTATTTGATAGAATTAAAAGTTATTTTATTCTTCCATATTGAGTATCTCGATTTTAGTGTAATAGGCACAGATAATTTAATAAATTTTTAGCTTGACACCAGCATATTTTAAACATAAATATTTCCCCTATCAAAATTTGTCTATTAATTGTCAAAACACACAAGAATTCCCTAGTTGGTCTTTGGTACGTGTTTATTTTATCGACGTGTAATCAATATACGTTTTTCTGTTATAAATTACAGTATTAAGATATGATTTATGCTTCTCTAAGTCATTAATACGTACATAACATTCAAAACAAAAAATATTCAACAAAATAATTGATAGTATACGCAATATAGGTACTTTAGTTGCAAAAAATTAAAAATATTACAATGCCCTGTTTGTTTTAAATCTGTGTTTTATTGGCATTGTTTATATGATGTTTCTGTGCAGAAAAAGTAGTTCATTGGAATACGAATACTAGTTCAATATATGTGTTTTAAGAGCAAGACTCATATTATGAAAGACTAAAATTATTCACATTCCAGTCTGTTATTCTTTGTTGATATACTTTTTGTTCGAGCACAAAACATGTATACAAGACTTAATTAATGTTGTTTATTTATACCTTGTTTAAAAAATCGATATACTAACTTAAATGTTTAAAGTAACGAATATGGTACAGATGATGCGCCATCTGGAGACTATATTAAGGAACTAGCCCAAAAGTTTTAATTTCATTGTTTCTTATAGATGGCAGATAGGAAAATATTATACCTAAAAATCAAACATAAGGCCAGTCGTGGCGCAGGAGCACAAAGTGTGACTGTAAAACCGACTGGTTGTGGGTTCGATCCCCACTCGAGGAGATAAAATATTTACTTAAATTTATATTTACATTTCTTCGCTCTGGTTTCGAGGCAAAACGCGGCGTTGAGTTCTGCCACTCAACACGCATATCTATACAATGAATGATATCTATACAAGAATAAAACTTAAAATGCATGTTTTCCTTAAATCTATTACACATAAATAATTAATTTGACATACTTATGTATGTAAAATAGCTAATTACAAAAAAAATATGTTTCGAATTATTAAAGCAATAACTTAATTCTTTATACTAATTAACGCTACCTTATATTTTAATGCATTTAAATGAATAGAATAATACATGGGTTGCATTATACTATACCGGGTGTGATGCGGTTGGGTGTCATCCTGGGTGCTGCTGCGCTTCCTTTTGCGGCGGAAGCACCAGTCTTGGCCCATCGCATCACAGCCGGCGTGCCGCGAGCCTCCTCCGCCCAGGGCGCCTTTCACTTTCCCACCATCGTCTTACTCCCACATTCTTCACGATTTAAATCAACATTATTTGTCCTTTCTTTTTCGTGTTTCCTTGTCGTAATGTGCCTCGATCAGTTTTTAAACTTTTTATTCGTAAATATATGTATAAGCGTACACTAATATTATACGACTAAATTCGATTCGATGTCTGTATTAGGAATATTTTTTTTATCGATAAGCTCCTTTTCGATCGATATCGTTCCTTTTGTACTTAATGTATTGTTATACAATATATCACTTTAGTTAAAGTTTTTTTTAATTCCACTTTACAAAAATAAATATAACTGATTTGTTGATTCCATCAGTTTACCCTTCGGTGTATATTAGTACAATTTAATCTTTAATCTAGACTACTCAGCTTTGTGTGACATGTTGAATTTATTAAATCAACACAAAATTATGTTGTTTACACTTTAAAATTATACCTTTAAAGATCAATTTAGATTATAATTTTGTTTTTTTTTTTAATATATTATAATATAAGTAATAATATTTTAAAATCACGAAATTCTATAATTTTCATTCTGTAACATGATTTTTGGTGATTATATAATTTAGTCTATTCCATAGTTTATAAGAAATATATAGTTTTACAAGCATTGTATCATTAGTGTAGTGCTAATAGTAGGCTGTGAAACTTTGTATTTTTCTGAGCATTTCTATGCGTAGGTACTATAGCTTATTGTTTTGTCTTTCTTTAAGAACGCTTCTTTGAAAATGTTTCAAAAGGGCTAGATACCTGAGATTGCATGGTGTATTCAAAACGTACAATGAGCACCCGTCCTGATTTAAACCCAAACAAAGCCATAACATTTCCTAGTTACCATAAAAACACATCAACACGCTACTCTAAAGGATTTCCTTGTCTATATTGTGATATCGAATTCACCTGTATACCTAATACTCAAATCGAATGAGAAAAAAGAGTTATAAATTAGAAATTAATTAATTTATTAATTATAAATTAAATAATTAATTTGATGAACTTCTTTGATATATATGTATATGATAAAATAAATATTTGCAGGAGTTACGACAAATAGATTTATGCAGTATATACTAGTATGTACAGTAAGTTACGACAAGGCAAGTTGCCAGTGATATCATAAAAAAATATGATATATACTTTTTATAAGAATCGTAAATAAATCCATGAGTGTTATATTATTTTTATAATTAATTCAAATCTTTTTTAAATAATATATTAATAGTATCAAGTAATTTTCAATATTCATGCAATATGAAATATATTTGCGTAGAGCTTCCCAACGCTTGATTGAACCTCTCACGAGACCATTCCTGTGTAAAAATTTACAAGGCCTGACTGAAGGGTGGATTTAGCCCCTGTTAGCCGAAGGCACTTTTGCTTATAATCCCTTAAACTTGTACATGGAAATTTCGTATAGAAGAAGAAAGTAGTATAAGGCAAACTATATATCGATAGTCAGTATATAATAAATCAAGAGTAATCTTTTAGAAATAGAGTTATACATCAATATTAAAAGTGTTTTTTTCTTGTTCTATAATAACTTGAAATATCATAACGAAATTTGAAATATAAAGTTTCTAGTATTAAATGTTAGTTTATTATAATTAAATATTTATAATTATGATGAGTTGTAAAAGATATTTATCGCATGCGTAGTACGTTTAAATAAACAAGGTCAATTTCAATGTTTACAATATATCACTTTGTGAAACAATATGTGAAAATATTTGCATATGAAACAGAAAGAAAACAAATTCGCTACAGAATTTCAATATTTATAGTATATAATATGAAGTATAGGTTTCAATAAGTACTTAAGTAAAATAACCTATTAACCGCGTCCACAACTGTCACGTCACAACGCGTGTGGATACATTATTATATTGCCATATACTTTTAACATATGAATTAAATAATTTATAAATTTTTAGTACAGTAAAATTAAAATTTAAGATCGGAAGCTCGTGTTTAGATGCAGGGCGGTAGTCGCGCGTGACTGGTCGCGCGGTCGCGGGTACTGGTGCGGCCCGGCGGCTGACGTCAGAGGGCCCCGCCGGCGCATGCGCCCCACACCTCGTACTCAAAGTCTAGAGGACCCTACACCTCGAGACCTCAACGCTTTGGGACTAAATCGATTTTTGAGGTGCAGTTTCGCGGTATTCAATAATTAATTTATAAAAGAAGACATACTCCACAAGATATACTAATATATATGTATATAATTAATACATAATAGATATTTACTTTTCGTAACCATATATCCAAAATACAAGGTGGTAAGATGACATAAGTGTATTTTTATAATATATTTTTCTAAGAACGGTCGCCTGGGAAATATTAAGTCGCTTTTGCCATATAATATCCTTAACGGAAAACTCTTTTAATAACATCAAGCTAACCTTTTTTCATGGAAATATTACTTTGATATTTTAGAAGAACATTCGTTATCATTCATTTAAGAGTAGTTGGAAGAAACTTTGATTAAATAATTTAGTCATATTGTAGTCAAGCGAGTAAGTATGTATTTTTACTTAATAATGCTTAAAACAAATAACTTTGTTTCATATAAATATGATAGAAATACTAAATTTAAAAAATATATTGAAAATAGAAACCATAAATAAAATAGAAAGTAGAAAAAATTGCATCTGATGGGGTAGAGTATGACGTAATGCAGCTACGAATGGCTACGATTGCTACGTGAAGCTACGCACGACGCCTGTGAAGTGAATGCAGGGATACCAGCACGTAAGCAAACTTTGCGTTGTACTATATGGGCTACTGCCACATTATTTTTTAAAAACACGATTTTTTTTTCAACTTTTTCACGGATTTTTTCACTTTAGAGATTTATTAAACAAATTTGGTTTCTCACACCTAAATAATAATAAAAATATTAATATAGGTTTATTTGCCATTTCCAATGCAGGATACGTTATCTACTAAAATATACAAAAATACAAATCTGTATTATTGTGTGTCCTAGTAGATAACGTATCCTGTATTGGTATAGACCTGGGGCAACCACTATCGATGATACTTGAAGAAAGTACGTAAAAAGCGTGAGGCTCCCCCGGAGGACATGTATGTTGATGACAGTGGACGAGACTAAGTAAGTTTGGCGTTTGGCGTTTTTGTTCCCTCTGGCAACCCCACTAAGAATGAAGCGTAAAGCTACATGACATGCTGATGAATAAAATCTATCCCCGCGTTAATGACATTATAACTTAATTTAAATTTCATATTATAGAAAGATAGATGTAGGGGTACTAGACGGATTGCGGTAAGGGTAGGGAGAAAAAATAACCTAAAAAGCTAAATTCTATAAATTATTGTTACGTCATTATACAACAAGCATCCTTGTAGATATTTATTTGAGTTGTCCAGAAATACCAAATGTTACATAAAATTAGAAGACCATAATTGATAATTTACATTTGGTAAATGAAAATCTCAGTCCTCAGAGATATGTATATATATATATATNGAACCTAGGAACTTAGTGTTATGACAGTCCGTTCTTATTAAAGCACTTCCGTTCACTTGCGCAAACGCAGCTTTGAGTTCCACCACCCAACACGTAATGCCTCGAAAATTTACTTATAAAATACACATATAATACAAAAGCCTAAGTCAATACAACCATATTTATATTAAGATAAACAAACTAAAATGAGATGGTGAGTTTTTTGCCAATACGCCTCCCTCATACAGATCATTATTTTCTCAGATTTTATAACAATCGTTTATTAATACAACATATATAAAATATATATATATTAAATATATAATATATATAAAACTTTAAACTAACACGAAACATATAGCCAGCCAGCCCAGTCCCCACCGTTTGGACCGATATGTAAATACAAAGCTTAAGAACACTATTACTAAGTACATATATCACAATAAATTAAATATTAAATATTTTTTTCGATAAATTTGGAAATCAATTGTCTCCTAAAGACGTTATTATAATCTAAATTTATATTTTAAAAGTAATTATAACGTTTTTTATACGTTTGTAACAAGTGATAAGAACTTTAATATAAACTTAACCAATAATACCAAATAACTGCGCTTTATCAGATTCATCTGTATCTATCTACCTATTGATTAATTAAACTTTTTTAAACAATATATTATAATAGGACCTTAAAAAGCTATTTTGATCCGAGTCTTGGCCCGCAATTTACGCCTAAAAAATTTGCATTATAATCATTCATAGAGAGAACTCGATACTGCCCTTGACAGAAAGACAAGGATAAGGAAAAATGTGTTAGTGTTTCTTTTATTTTTTTAAGCAATTTTTTTTTAATAATCATATTTAATTGACAAAGATTACCCTTGAGCGTCAAGAGCCATGATGATTGTATTTAAATCATCATGACTATTGATGCTAATGATTTTATTTAATACGCACGCATTTGTTGAAATTTTCCATTATCATTTTGCATAAATATGGCTGAACTTCGATGATTTTTTTTAACATGAGGTTAATGCTGTTAGTCCTATTGGCCTTTACAGCGACACCGAGTGGGTAAGAAAGAGAGTGCTTTGTAACTGAGAAAGTGCAAGTTGCTGGTTAAGAAGAAATCGTCCGCGGCAAGGGCGCCCTCTGCCGGACTTAAACCTAGAATCGCGGTCATTGAACGGGTTGATGCAGCGTTCTCTTCTTTTAATAATTAAGTGATTGTAAGCTTGTTAATACAGACCTGTTTGCATTTTTGATTGCAAACAACTCAATAAAAAGAAATCTAATAGTGGTAAATCTTACGATCTAGGGGCCAATTCTGATAACGAGAGAATATACGACCTGGAAATGTCTTATACAGTAGTTAAATTGTTTCACGACACCGTCTTGTTGAAATTATATATTGGCCACATCAAGTTATGCAATTTCTGTAGAAAAAACATGTGTTATCATGTCGCGATATCGAGCATCAGAAACAGTCACTCCTTGACCAGCATCACTTTCAAAAAATTGCGGTCCTATTATTAGCCTCCAGTCCATTTTTTAGGGGGTTGAAACAGTGCATTTTTTAGGAGGTTGCTTTCGTTCTTTTATAGGATTAACTTTGATTTTTATCGACGTCTGAAGGTGCTTTCATATTTCCGCTTTTTGGAAACTACCGTAGTCCGATAATCAGGAGAAACTGTTTCGATCTTTACATGCAATTCCGAAAACACGGGACATTTACTACGGGACACATCAGCGAAAAACGGGACAGTCCCGTTCAAAACGGGACGTCTGGTCACGTTATATATGAGTATTGAAGTATTATATATGTTACAGGCTATCTGTATAATTTCGGTATCTGCAAGTACCCGGGGCGTCCATGCAATGTAAGAAATAATATGAATATTATTGTCCATTATATGCTTTGCCTAGATAATGAACGCAATTCTTAAGGATTGTATAAAATATCTGCTGTTCCACGGACAATGTGTAAAATAAATAGATTTTGTGTTGTTGTTCCATATTCCTATATTCGAGCTACAAATTTAGCGGTTTTTAAATGCTAACTAGGTTAGGCATTTTAAATGAGCAGAAAATGAACCTGGTGATAAACCGCTTGCGAGCTCGAAACACTGCACCTGGTCCGGACGGTATTCCGGGACGGGCTTGAATGATGGCCTTAACCTCTCTTGGTAGTAGGCTGAGGCACTTGTTTACGAGTTGTCTTCGCTATGCTACATTTCCTATATCCTGGAAGACTGCTAGTTTGGTGCTTCTGAAGAAGGAAGGTAGGCCTGCAAATTTTCCCTCTGCATATCGTCCTATATATCTGCTGGATGAAGTTGGGAAGTTGTTTGAGAGAATCATTGCTAATAGTCTGAATTAGCATTTGTCCAATAATGCCCTGAATCTATCTGATAACCAGTTTGGCTACCGGCAAGGGCGGTCGACAGCGGATGCGGTCTTGCATATTCGTACTCTGTCAATGCAGACAATAACACAAGGTGGAAAAGGACTAGCGGTTAGCATAGATATAGTTAATGCCTTTAATTCAGTTCCTTGGACTGCAATTAAAAATGCATTGGTGTATCATCAATTTCTCTTGTATTTGCAGGCGATAGTTGGAGATTACTTGTGTTCTAGATATATAACATATCTAACCCAAGATGGGCGTAGAGTACAAAGAGAAGTATTCTGTGGGGTTCCTCAAGGATCTGTATTAGGACCGTTATTGTGGAACCTCGCATACGATGCAGTATTGCGAGTTCAACTTCCTGACGGTGTTAGCATTATCTGTTATACAGATGACACTTTGGTGCTTGCCATTGGACATAGTTTCGAGGAGACAAAAAATCTCATAGAAATAGGCGTAAATACAATCATAACTAAGATCCGCAAAGTGGGCCTAGAAGTAGCAGCCCATAAGACCGAGGCACTTTGGTTCTATAAACTGCCAAGAACCACAGAACCACCCGAATTGCTTATACGTGTAGACAATTCCTAAGTTCCAGTTAGCCGGTACATAAAATATCTAGATCTTGTATTATATAAGATAGCCGCTGATGCTTTGATGAGCATTTTGATCGTCTGGTCGAGCGGGCAGATAAAATTGTGGGTGCAATGCATAGATTGCTGCTTAATCTCGAGGGACCAAATGAGACTGTATGCAGGTGTGGTGCGTTCCATAGTCCTTTATGGCGCGCCAGTATGGTCTCATAGGCTTTCGAATATTAGGCGCAACAGAACTAAAATATATAGTCTGCAACGAAGAGTGGCGATCAGAATTGTTAGAGGATATCGAACTATATCCTTTGAGGCGGCTACTTTACTTTCGCCATTCCCGCCTTTAGATATTTTGGCAGATATGGATGCGAGAGTCTTCGAGAAGATTCACATCCTTCGTCAATCGTTTGGGTTGATACCTTTGAATAAGTTATGCGAGATAAGGCAAAAAGAGCAGAAAGTTGCTTTTGTCGCATGGTACACCCGGCTACACGAAGAGCGATATGCTCGTAAACGTGTCGTTAAGGCAATCTTACCATCTTTTGATGCCTGGATGAAAAGGAAAAGACGAAAGACCTACCGACTTACACAAGTAGTCACTGGCCATGGTTTCTTCGGTGATTTCCTTTTCAAAATGGGACGTGAGGCAACTCCGAAGTGCCATCATTGCGAAGGTGAGCAGGACTCCGTTAAGCACACTCTTCAAGAGTGTTCGGTCTGGGACGAATATCGAAGTTCGATGATTTTGAAATTGGGTCAGAACCTCTCTTTGCCAATAGTAGTGGCCAAAAAGCTACGTGACGAGAAGACCTGGGATGCTGTAGTTTCATTTTGTGAAACAGTTATGTTGTAAAAGGAAGCTGCGGAACGGAATCGAAAGAGGTTCGATTCCATATCCAGAAATCAACGTCGTTATGGGAGCACCGTTAATCGTCCCCATTCTTCCTCAATTACAGGGGTTTTAAATAATACTAGGTGAACGCTGAATTAAAGTAACTTAGTCTGTCATCTTGGGACTGAGTGGTTTCAGCTGATTAGTAGACTATGAAGTGTCAGAATATTATGAAAATACATGGGGAGGGTAGTGGATGCGGTTCATCCGATTCCCCGTTGCCTTTCGTCGTATTGAGGACCAACAAACGGAGGGGTTTTAGTGGGTACGAATCCCACATAAGTTTGTTAGTTTGTTTTACCCCAAGAACTGGATATCTTTCGAAGATTTTCCCTACCAATATGAAAAAAGAAGGCATTTTAAAATTAATAAATTACTAACCTAACCTGCACTTATAATCCGGTAAATATATAGCTGCGCTGGCTATAATATAATAGAGATCTACATGAAATGCAAACAAGTCGCAACAAGCTTTGCCTGCCTACCCGCATATCCTTCTCTTCCTTGCTCTAGTCTTAAACATACATTATCGACTGCGCATTCAGTATTTTATGGAGTAGGTACCTAGTATAGAATACCGAGTTATACAGATTACCGATAACATATACATATATGTTACTGGCAATATGTATGGAAGCCAGCCGTGGCGCAGGGGCACAAAGTGTGACTGTAAAAGCAACTGGTTGTGGGTTCGATCTCCACCCGAGGAGATGAAATATTTATTTAAATTTATATTTCTTCGCTCTGGTTTTAAGGCAAAGGGCGGCGTTAAGTTACGCCACTCAACACGCAATGCCTCTAGAATTCGGCGGAAACTGGGGAATGGAGTGTCATAACATTCTGCTGTGTGTGGGATATAGCATGAAGCTGATTATTATTTGATTGATTATATACATATATTACATACTATTGTTATATTTTAATCACAGATTTTTTTGTCCTAAATACATGGTTTTCTGATACAAATGTAACTTTTTTTTTCAATAATTTAATAAAAATTTAAAATAAGTCAGACATGGCCATGTCAAAGCGTGAATTAATTTTGTTCCAGCGAAAAATCTTTATCACATTAAGAAAATTCTGAACAGAATAAAGATACTGAACATTAAAAGGTAGCTTACGGCTACGAAATATCAGTTAGAAGGGCGGTGGGGCTTCTGACGTCACTCGAGTGACGTCAGCACTGGGGGCGGGGCTCGGCCGACGACCGACACAAAGGCCGCTGAAATGTATTTGCTATATAGCACATTTCTTTTCATGCAAGTAAAATGTCAAAATGCATCAAGCCCCATTTAACTAGCTTTTATGGTCAATAATTATATCTTGATTCCTTATTTTGTTACTGCCCTTATTATTGCAATAAGGTAGTTTTTTTTAAATGACATTACATACATTATGTGTATTAAAAGTTAAAAATATTATACATTATAATTGTTTAAATAAATAACAAAATTTGTACATTTACCTTTAAATCTTATACAGTTTCTTCGTGGCGCCATCTGTTGAGAAATAGAAGTACTATTTACTACCTAAGCTCGCAATTACAGCGCTATTTACCAAAAGTATTGTATAGGTACTGTAAAGTTGACTGAAGTGAACAGTTCGTCGAACGTCTATCTAGAACACAGATGGCGTTGTACGATATCTTTTTACTGATTGTTTTAATTTAAAAAAAAAATGTTATGTTTAAATTAAAACTTCTTTATACTAATCGTCATTTATATAAATTAAAAAAGCTCGCGAAAGAAGCACATAATATGTATGTCTTCTAATTATACATGTATGAAGAACCATAATTGGACTATAAAATATTGAGGTTGGGCATCTATAAAACTACTCGTAACTCATAAATTGAAAGGTTATTCTAAGATTAAAGTTTGTTATTCATATATTTGCACAAATATATGAATAATAAACTTTAATCTTAGAATAAATAAAAGAGTCTATGTTAGGTCTCAAAAATCTTTACCCGTAAAAAATTGTGCACTTCGCTCGTAAAAAATTTTTAAGCCCATAATATTATCGCTGCCAACACATAATATGTTTTACATAAGGTATAATATTTACACAAAAAAAAACTAAAAATAAATATCATACACAAATGTTTAAAAATAGTTTTTTTTTGCATTCGAGTTAAACTTACAATACGAACGGCAAGAATAAATGATTAGTTAATTATGACTAAAGGTCAGGCGATGTCAAAATATACGTCACATGACGCAAGTAAGTAAAGAAAACATATCTAGAACGTTTAGTGGCCTTGAAGTATGGTAATAGTTTTGTTAGGAAGGTTTGCTATGAATCTTTTTAGTTGCGTCTAGGTTATTTGTTCATTTTTTTAAGGTTCTGTACCTCAAAAGGTAAAAACAGGGCCTTATAGGATTTTGTTGTTCGTCCATCGAGACCATTTATTTCGAGATCGCGTGGAGGAATCAGGCTCAAATTAATATCCCAATATGGTCTATGATGATTAATATGGTCTATGATCCTTTGAATCTCAAATTGCGTTGACTTGTAACATTCTAATATCTTCTAAGTCAACGCGGTCAAAAGATACGAGGATTTATGCATCGATTTTGCTATATTTTTTATGAAATTAATCAAAACCTATAGAGTACTTCTCGTGGCTTTCAGTATGAAATTTGGAGCACACAAAGCGACATCTTACAATAAAAATAAAGCAAAATCTGAAAAATAAAAATTTATTGGTATTTCATTAAAAAAAATCATTACAAGCTTATATTTATAGATTTTCATACGAAACAAGTGCATATTTAAGTTTGTCAACTTTGTAAGTCGTACTTCCCGTTGTCCTACAATCCTGAAATTGGTACAGAAGCCTTGGTGGGCGAGACCGACTCGCACTTAACCAGTTTTTTTTTATTTTGTTATAGTTATTTGTTATACACAAAAAGTTTTTTGTCTTAACATATTTTACTACTTATGTACCTATTTATCATCAGTAAGAAAGGGTTGCAGCGTTCTATAAAATGATTGCCATCTGACCTTTACAACCGATTCGAGGCGCACCAGAAGCATATTAGTTAGATTAATCACTTGCCTGACGCCAACCATTACGGCCCGATTATCGCTGTGATTTGCTTTTGCTGTAATGTGAATTTTAGGTCACGCTATCTGCCATCTTCTTAGCGTTTGTAAAGTTAAATTTTGTGAAACTATGTTACGGTTATGATAAATATCATCATATAATAGGCACAGACCGAACTGAAGGTTTTATTTCAGGGATTAATAAAGATAAATCAATACAAATTAAATTTACATTTACTTTTTAGAAAACATAAAACTTGAGGCAGGTCGCGTGACGCAGCGGCACAAAGTGTGACTGTAAAACCGACTGGTTGTGGGTTCGATCCCCACTCGAGGAGATGAAATATTTACTTAAATTTATATTTCCATTTCTTCGCTCTGGTGTCGAGGTTAAGCGCGGCGTTGAGTTCTGCCACTCAACACGCAATGCCTCCAGAATTCGGCAGAAAGTGGGGAACGGAGTGTCTTAACACCAGTTTCCCTCTGCCTACCCTGCTGTGTGTGGGATACAGCGTGAAGCTGATTTTATATAAAACTTACATTTCATGTTCAATATTATGCTTTAATGTATGTAAGAATAAAAGTGACTATACTCAAAGTTTCTTTCAACTGTTTGTTCAAACTGATAATAAGTAAATTATTTTTTAATAAAAAAAACCGACTTCAAACAACGAATAAAATGTAAAAAATAATTTTACATAAACTTAAATCGTACTTTGATATTATTAAACAAAAATAATTTAAAAAATATTTTATAATTTTGATATCAAAAAACAAAATACCCTTTGTTTTCTATAGAGAATCAGGCTGAGCCATATAGCATCTTTTGCCGTGTTTTGTAAGAAAGATTTATCATAATTTAAAATGACAATCTTTTTTGTTAAAATTACTTTTGACCTCTAGGCAATAATTTTAATAAAAAAATGTAACCCAAATGAACCAAAAACAACCCCATTACGTAATTTTGCTTAAATTTATTCTGCTTAATGCAAATTAGGTTAGTTTTTTTAGCTTTTGAATTTAAAAAAAATATTTTTATAATACTATTTTATAGAATGCTGCTAACAAATATATATTTTTATTTGCTAAAATGCAACGACATCTTTTACATAGTTTTACGATGTCATCCAAACGTCAATTCTATGATATAACCACGACGTATAAATGAATAAAATAAAATAAATCAGCTTCACGCTGTATCCCGCACACAGCAGGGTAGGCAGAGGGAACCTAGTGTTAAGACACTCCGTTCCCCACTTTCTGCCGAATTCTGGAGGCATTGCGTGTTGAGTGGCAGAACTCAACGCCGCGCTTAACCTCGACACCAGAGCGAAGAAATGGAAATATAAATTTAAGTAAATATTTCATCTCCTCGAGTGGGGATCGAACCCACAACCAGTCGGTTTTACAGTCACACCTCGTGCCGCTGCGCCACGACCGGCCTCAAACGTATAAATAAAGTCATTAAAATAAAAAAATTGAGGCCAGTCGTGGCGTTGGGGCACGAAGTGTGACTGTAAAACCGACTGGTTGTGGGTTCGATCCACACTCGAGGAGATGAAATATTTACTTAAATTTATATTTCCATTTCCTCGCTCTGGTCTCGAGCCAAAGCGCGGCGTTGAATTCTGCCACTCAACACGCAATGCCTTTAGAATTCGGCAGAAAGTGGGGAACGGACTGTGTTAATACTAGGTTCCCTCTGCCTACCCTGCTGTGTGCGGGATACAGCGTGAATAAAGTCATTAAAATGCATTATTTAATTTAAACTTCGTCATTTTCAAACTGGGTTAGTTTCATCGACTCAGCATATGCACTACCGTAGTACTCTAAAATTAAAATGGGCAAAGCAGAAATGAAGCTATTTGTACATAAATATACCGCGGGGGAAAAACAAACATCAGGAACACTTCTGGGACCTTTGTGATTTAGCGTTTCGTTTTGCTCGTTTTATGAATTTGGGAATTATTTATTTTCAGATGAGCGTTCTGTTATTATCCCTAATAGAACCCCAGTGTGTCGACTACACAAAGTTGTTTCGTATAAACAAATTAAATATTTTCTTCTATTTATACATAAAACTGTCTTTCCTATTATAAAAGTATAAATAAAAATCGAAAATAAATAAATCAGCTTCACGCTGTATCCCGCACACTGCAGGGTAGGCAGAGGGAACCTAGTATTAAGACACTCCGTTTACTCCACTTAAGTTGTAAGAAAGAATAGAGTTTATCAATATTTTTTTTTGTTTCAGAATGAAAGCAAATAGCCTATTATACAACAGTGGAAATTGATAAGCTTCTTAGAATTCAGCATAAACAGGGGAAAAGCTTATATAAAGTTCAACATAATGGAGACAAAAGTGTCATGCAGAAGACAAATCTGTGCGCATCTACGAACATAAACGCCGTAAAATACGACCTATCTATTCTGGACTATATTACATATATGCATTTTTTGGTATCAACTATAACTTTTAGTGAGTAATTAATTATATACGAAATTGCGAAAAAATATCTTTTATCATTAATTGAAATATTTAAAATTGAAATGATTGAAGCATTTTTATCAATTTTCATACATATAATAAAACTTCGTCGATGCCTTATACTCGTATTACATAAAATCAATGAAAAAGGATTGTTATTTATAGAAGCTTATGTCGTGCGAGGATAAAACCAGAATCACCGATGGTGAGGTTTCATGAATACATGACTATATTGTCTAAGCCTCTATAGTTAAACATTCTGTTAGACATTAAATCATTTCCACTTTACACTTGTAAGAATATTTCAAGTTAATTAAATTCAATTTCAATTGAGGCCGGTCGTGGCGCAGAGTCACGAGGTGTGACTGCAAAACCGACTGGTTGTGGGTTCGATCTCCACTCGAGGAGATGAAATATTTACTTAAATTTATATTTCCATAGCGTGAAGCTAATTAATTATTAATTAAATTCAAAATACATTTGAAAGGAAGAAAAATTATATTATTATTTTATTTAACAATTGGTTCTAACATAGTAATATTAACAAGGATTAAGAAGGATTCATTTTGTTTTACATTTACTTCTACTATATCAATTTCAGATGCATAGATGCATCAAGATTGCATGAAAGACTATCGTGAAACTCAGAGAAGCGAATATATTATCTACAGGATTACATTATCTCTTGTCAGTTACATGTTATATTTACCTTTATTTGTATTTATATATATACGTATATGTATTTATATGTGTAACTTTGAATGTGTGCCTTTCTAGTTTATATTAATGACTAGTGGCTTGTGAGGCCAGCCATGGCGTGGCAGCACAAAGTGTGACTGTAAAAGCGACTGGATGTGGTGTGGTGTCGTTCGATTTACACTCGAGGAAATGAAATATTTATTTACATTTATATTTTCATTTCTTTCATTTCTCTGATGTCGAAGTAAAGCGCGGCGTTGAGTTCCGCCGCTTAACACGCAATGCCTCCAGAACTCAGCGGAAAATGAGGAACGGAGTGTCTTAACACTTAGGTTTACTCTGCCTAATTTAATTTTTTTTACTAGTGACTTCGCGCGCTTTACTATACTATTACTTATTTTCTCAGCTGAATTACTTTCATGGTCTAATAACATTATCATTTTTTAGACACTATCCATACATTGATAGGCAAAGTTTTAGCCAATTCTACAAAACAATTATTTAAAAAAAATATTGTTATATGCAATTTTTTATATTGATATAGGTAACTTTTATTTAAATCTTCACGATGTATCCCGCACACAGCACGGTAGGCAGAGAGAACCTAGTGTTAAGACACTCCATTCCCCATTTTCCGCCGAAATCTGGAGGCATTTCGTGTTGAGTGGCGAAACTCAACGCCGCGCTTTGGCTTGACACCAGAGAGAAGAAATAAAAATATAAATGTAAATTTCATGTCCTCGAATGGGGATCGAATCCACAACCAGTCGATTTTGCAGTCACACTTTGTGCCTCTGCACCACGACCAGTCGCCAGCCTCTTAATTTAAAATTTAACAATAAAAAATCTTATATATCTTCCATGTACAGGCACCAATCCGTTACGATTTTGTTATAAATAAATTTCCACACATCGAATTTATTGATTTTCTTAAGCTTATCACGAATGTAATGCAAAATTTATATATTTGATATATCTATATACTAAATATTAGCTATTGTTAAAATATTTAATATTGTTTTACATTTTTTTTCAATTTAATAATTATTTATTTAAAAAATTATAATTAGTTCATTGATCAAAATATATAGAATTTTATATTCTACTAATTTTAAAATTTACTAACATTCATTTCACTGCTGTATGAATGAAACCAATATCTTAATGTTCTATTGTCAAATTTCAAGAAAACTCAACTTGAAATACTGTATTAAGATTAAAGTCATTTACGTACGAGTACTTTCGACAAATTCGATTTAAAAAGATATCTATTATATAGATATGAATTGGCAGGGTTTCTTTTAGAAAGACGTCATAACGTCTTTATTAATTATTGATAAATAATGATAGCAAAATAAAATTAAAGTATAAAATAATCGACTAGTAATAAAATAAAAGAAATTGGTAGTATATGGACGTATTCGATTATACCTTGGTGAATGAGTCTCTTACAACAAAGTAAAGGCTGTATAAATTTTATGATGAAAGCACATTATTTTTATTGTACGTTCGTCATAAAATTTATACAGTTATTTAAAAAATCATGTTAAGATTTCCTAAAAATTTCAACTTTTTCAAATATTCCCAAAAGTGTTTTTACCTTATAAATAATAAATTGAGACGTAAAAAGTATTTAATATAATCCTCTTATACTGTTTAGTATAAAATAGAAACATAAAGTAGTACAAAAAACATAAATAACAAAGTTTATGGAAACAGAAGATTATGTCAAATATTCACCAGAGCATGTTATATTATAAAATTTGATTATGAAGCAGGTACGTATAAAGATATATATTTTAAAATTATCATAATATTGACTTATACAGTAACTATAAATGTGTATTTTTATAATTCTTTTATAAATGTACAAAAAGTAAGCGCATTAGGAGGCTATTTATAAATAGTATTTATATAAAATGGTAAAAAATGTTTTTTTTTATTATTAAATAAGTAAAAAAACCTAAGAAACCACTGCTTAAGACATTCCGTTCCTATTAAGTCACTGAATACTTTCCACCGAGTTCTGGAGGCAGTACTTGATGAGTAGCGGAACTCAACGCCGCACTTTGCCTCATTTCCAGAGCGAGGAAATGAAAATATAAATTATTTAATTTTCTCAAGTGGGCATTACACCCATAACCTGTCGTACGCCTATACGTCTGCGCCATGATTGGCCTCTTTACTTTACTATTTATATAATTTTAAAAAAATTACAAAGATTATTGATTGCTCGATCAATCTTGATTGAATTGGATTGATTGTTAACATCGTGCCTAATGGTTAAAGATATCATTTTCATATATGGGAAAATTATTTTATGCAGTTATTATTTTTATAATGGCAAAAAATTATTAATTGTTTATTTTTTTTTTGTAATAAAATACATAATAACTGTATACTCACATACTACATAATAATACTCACATATCTTTACTTAGGTAAGCCTGTACTTACTTAATTCGTAGAGCATTTCATGATACATCTCAATTACACTGTAACTTACCTGAAAAATAAAAAAGGACATTATATAAAATTTCACTTTTTCTAAAAATTTTTTATAATAGTACTCAAAAATAACAAAAACCTATAATCTTAATTAATTATTAAGCGTCGAGGTTCTCGAAAGTTCTGTGAGAGCTACATAATTGAATTAGACCTTGAGTCGCGCGATATCAGCTTACTTGAAGTTTTACTAAAATTTTATAAAACATGATTTTTCTACTCCTTTAGGATATTTTTTTCTTCTTTATATTATTTAGAAATTTATTAAAATTTCTTATTACGCTATATATCTATATTTTCAATGAAAAAATGTTCTCTAAAACATTTAAAATAGATAATATTTAATTTGTTAGTTTTATTGGAAAAAAAGAAAAAGTGAGCGAGGAATGGGTAAGAGAGGAATGGGTCTCCCCATCATCTTCGGTTGACCATCGAAAACACACTATCTAAAATACTGGATGAAAGTCACGTAAAAAGCCGCCTTTTCACATTTTTTTTTATATCAATTTATTTGTTAATTATGTATTTTTCTGGTGTGAAATAAAGAGTTTTTATGTTATGTTAAAAAGCACGAGAGCCCTACGGAGAACATGTATAAAGAGATTGATGACAGTGGGCGAGGCGAAAGAGTATGTAGAGACCGTAGCGTTTGCACGTTTGCGTGAAGCTAGATTAGATTAGATTATTTGTTTGTCGGAAGAAATTGGCGTTGTCATTCCAAACAATTATCAAACATCAGTAGTTTTTGTGTGTACAGAATTCTAGAGATGAGTAAGTTAACGACAATGTAATTCATGACTTATATATATATATATATATATANATATATATATATATAAAAACCATTACAAAGATGTTATTAACAAAATTTTATAACATATTTAATTTGAATTGAAATAAATAAATCAATATAGGTAAGGTGTTTTAGCGTTTCGCTTGAAAAAAAATTATAATATTATTCAAAAATTATTCAAACGTTGCATTGTCCTAATAAAATACCATGAAAGTTTCGTTAAAATAATTCAATTTAAGAAATAAAGCACGTTCCTCGTTAAAATAGATTACATGGTTTCTTCTCGTGTCTATACTTTTACGTTGACCCCATTCATTATTTTTAAGCACTTACATTTTTCTAATGTAAACTTATAAATGAAATAATATTTGTATTTTTTTTTCATTATATTTCTCTTAATAAGCAATTTTGTTCGTAATAAATCATTGTAAGGCCAAAGGCCAGAGATTGAGGCCAGTCGTGCCGCAGGGGCACAAAGTGTGACTCTAAACGTAACTGGTTGTGGGTTCGATCCCCACTCGAGGCAATGAAATATTTATTTAAATTTATTTTTCCATTTCTTCGTTCTGGTGTAGAGGTAAAGCGCAGCATTGAGTTCCGCTACTCAACATGCAATGCCTTTAGAATTCGGCGGAAAATGGGGAACGGAGTGTCTTAATTCCGTCTAGATTCCGTCTGGCTACCTAGCTGTGTGCGGGATATATCGTGAAGCTGATAAATCATTATAGCTTGGTATACTAGTATGTCCAATGCATGTTCGTAGTGATTCCTTTGTTATTCACTTTCCGCGCATTTAGTGTCTTTGAGTGTTGTGTGGCAGATTAAAGCCCAAAAATTGTTTGTGCAGTCAGATTCTTAATAATCTTAGAATGGCGTTTTAGAATTTAGCATTTTCTAAAAGTCATAACTTATGTTAATATGCTGAGATGGCTTTAAACTAAAAAAAAATACTTGATCTTATCTTTAATACGCATTTAAAATAAAGCACACAATAAAATTCACAACGGCTCAGCGGAGTGCGGATGCTAGTATGTATTGTATGTTTGTTCGTACGTCCGTTTACTCAATACACAATAATGTTAGTCGTTGCGCGATTTGAGTGTTATGAACGACATTTTTTTTTATAATTTCTTTTTTAATATGAATTAGCAGAACTTAACGCTGCACTGTGACTTACAAGAAAGGGGAAATGAAAATAAATATTTTCTCAAAAAGAGATCGAACCTACAATCATCACGCTTACAGTCAGCCGCTGTCCAACTGCACCAATTAGACTATTTAAATATATTTACCTATCTATATCATAATATACAAAGATAAGTGAACACTTCACACACAAAACATAGTTATTTGTACTATACTATTTGTATACAACCGGAAAGTGGCGGAGTGTTGCAGAGCAACTTGAGGCAGTTTAATTAATTGAAGTAAAGTTCATATTCAAACGTAATAGAATTTCTCATGTGATCTCACAACACCGACTTCAGAACTGGCAGCTAAGTAGCTAGTAAATAATATATTGTATACTTTTAGATAAAAATGTATATATAAAAAAAATAAAAATAAGATCAGTTTCTCGCGTTATCCCGCACACAGCAGGGTAGGGAACCTAGTGTTAAGACACTCCGTTCCTCACTTTCTGCCGAATTCTGGAGGCATTGCGTGTTGAGTAGCAGAACTCAACGCCGCGCTTAACCTCGACACTAGAACGAAGAAATGGAAATATAAATTTAAATAAATATTTCATCTCCTCGAGTAGGGATTGAACCCACAACCAGTCGGTTTTACAGTCACACTTCGTGCCGCTGCGCCACGACTGGCCGCTAAATTTAAATATTATGGATAGAATTATCTGTTTTTCATATAAAAATTCTTGTCAATGTTTTACTTATAAGCTTTTCTTATTTCTCCCTATCCGTCATATCTATTTTTAAAAGATATAATAAAACGTTATAAGATGGAATGATTACAATTTACCCTTTGACGTTGTTAGTAACGCGAAACCAGATAACAGAAGAGAAGGAAAAATGAAAAATTTGTCGTTTCAATGATTGTACAATGTGTGTAATTTGATATAAAAATAAATATAAAAGAGGCCAGTCGTGGCAAAGGGGCACAAAGTGAGTGTAAACGCGACAGGTTGTGGATTCGATTCCCACTCGAAGAAATTATTAAATTAATGAATTATTATATTTAATATTTTCATATTTTTGCTCTGGTGTCAAGGTAAGGCGCGGCGTTGAGTTCCACTCAACACGTAATACCTTCAGAATTCGGAGGAAAATGGAAAAAGGAGACTTAACACTAGGTTCCTTCTGCCTACCCTGTGTGCAGGATACAGCGTGGCGCAAAAAAAAAGAAATAAAAACACGCCTCATGATTAACGTGACCATTCTTTTTTCGGCTCCCAACGTGACGTGAGTTTTATAATTTTCAATTTTAGTTATTGTATTAAGAAAGCAACATAAATTTTTTTCATGCTTTTTTTAAAGGAATACTTTCGTTTTTAATCTTCTTCTGTAAAAGGTTATCATCAATTCGACAGTATTTTTTTATGTTTTACATCAGAATTTTTGACTAGATAAATCGATTTTAATTATTATAATATTATTTTTTATTTGAAAGCTAGTGCTTTCCGTGTGGTCACATTTTAACTTACTATGGTATATTTAACCATTTCTGACCATGGTATTTCACAGAAGTCTTAAATTTGCATTTATATTATACAGATATGTGCGCGACAAACGGACGAATAACTCAATATCCCACCAACTGATTTAGATGATTCTTTTTTTTTGAAAAGGATACACTTCAATGGTAGTTCGATGAAAGTTTGGTTATGTTCTGACTATGTGATATCATTGAAATTGAAGAAATCGTTTTTTTTTTTTTTTGTTAAAAATTATAATTATTTTTTAGAGCTGTGCTTTCGTTTTTTTTTTGAGGTGAGCGGTGTGTTCTTTCGTTTTGTGGACATCTGGTAACATTACTCATGATCATAGTATAGTGAATGAGGTACCTACACGTAATACCTGTATATTATATGTATACAAATTGTAACATATACTTTTAAAGTGATTGAGATCGACGATCGAGGCCAGTCGTGGCGCAGGGGCAAAGCGCGTCGTTGAGTTCCGCCACTCAACACGCGTAATACCTTCAGAATTCAGCGGAAAATGGAAAAAGGAGTGTCTTAACACTAGGTTCCCTCTGCCTGCCTGCTGTGTGGGGGATATAGCGTGAAGCTGATTTATTTGAAAACGATAATTACATTATTCTATTAAAATTGTAATATCGGTACCAAAATGATCTTCAAATAGAACGAACAGTATACCCTGGAGCGTTTTAAAGTACAAAGCTCGCCGTATCACCGTTGTACGGAGATTTTACATACTGGTAACTGGTAGGTTAAATATTTAATTACCTTGCGGGCTGACCTATTATATGTAATATTAGTTTACTGAATGAATGTGTGCTTTTTAGTGACATTCGATTAATTTATTTAAGAGGGTATTTGAAAATGAGTTTGTAGGCATAAGCGTCTCAAAATAAATAAAATAAATCAGCTTCACGCTGTATCCCGCGCGCAGCAGGGTAAGCAGAAGGAACCTAATGCTAAGACACTCCGTTCCCCATTTTCCGCCGAATTCTAGAGGCATTGCGTGTTGAGTGGCGTAACTCCACCACCACGCTTTTCCTTGACACCAGAGTGAAGAAATGGAAATATAAATTTCAATAAATATTTCATTACCTCGAGTGGGGATCGAACCCACAACCAGTCGGTTTTACACTCACACTTTGTGCCCCTGCGCCACGACTGGCCTAAGCATCTCAATATATATTTATATTTGTAAGTGTTTAATGGATAATATAATATGCCAATACATAGTGCAATAGTCGTGCTTATTATATACAAATAAAAAGTACATGAGGCCAGTCAGCTAAGTGGCGCTGGGGCATAAGAGTGCTACTGTAAACGCGACAGGTTGTGGGTTCGATTTCCACTTGAGAAAATGAAGTATTTAATATTTTCATTGCCTTGCTCTAGTAATGAGGCAAAGCACGGCTATAAGTTTCACCGCTCAGCACTTAATGCTTTCAGAATTCGATCGGAAATGGGGAACAAAAGTGTCTTAAAGGGAACAGAGTGTCTTAGCACAGTGGTTCTCAGGTTCCCATTGCCTACCCTGCTATGTACGGGATACAACGTGAAGCTTAAAATCAAGTACAAGCACGAATCGAGCTCTCTCGCGTTCCGTATGAACATTGGAGGTCTCGGGTTTTTTCTGAAATTGAAGCTTAGCTTAGCCAGAGCCCTTTCGGCTAGCGGCTTTAACACCATATTTTGCTCCACTTTTAAGGCTTTTAGGATTAGAATTAGGATTTAGCCACAAATGTATAGTTTTCAGATTTTTTTTCTGAACTAGTATTACCTGTAGATGATAGCTGCCAAATTTCATAATTCTAAGTCAACCGAAAGTACCCTAATAATTTAGATTCCCTTTATAGTGTCGAACATATCTTTTTTTTTAAGTTAATGTAGAAATAATTTTTTTTCAGGAAATCATGGGGCTGTAGATCTGAGTATTTGTTTTGAATTTCAACTCGATACTCCCAAGCGTTCCTAAAGATAAAGGCTCTTGACAGACAGACAAATGGATAGAAAGACAACAAAATGATCTTATAAAGTTTCCTTTTTGCCTTAAAACGTACGGAACCCTAAAAAAGTACATAACAAGTACACACTAGACAATCACGAGCTACTGAAAACATAGTTGTATAAGGTATTCAAGTCAATATGTTTTCTATAATCAAAATTAAATACCAGAATTTAATGAAATTTACGATACATACTGAATCTAATACAAACGATTTAATAAGAATTAACTGAGTCAAGCTAAGACAAGAAATAATCTAATCTCATGCTGGATTAGTATTTATGATAGCAAAATTTTACTTCTCTATAAAGCAATATATGCTCAAGAATACTAAAAAATTTTTTTTATACTAAGATCAGTTATATTCTAGAATATACAGAAGTAGTTAGACTAGAAACTACATATTGTATTTACATAATGTATATCTTGTTAACTCCTTAGTACTGTCTGCTGGTCTGTAAATAACGTGGTCAGATAATTGACGACAACGAATTTCATAAATAGATCTGAATACAGAAAACACTAATATTCTTCACACATGTCGTAACTTGGACAGGAATTAAACCTTTATTAGGGTTACACTCCATAAACTAACAGATATTTTGATATTTTTTTTGACTTACATATTTATAGACCTAAATTTAATAATGATTTTTCTGAAATATATTCTATTTTTATATCTCAATAAAATATTTGCTTATATTTTCGATATTTTCGGTTAGATACTTATATTTTTTTTATTTAAAAAAAATATAATAAACAGAACAATAATAATCATTTCTTAACGTCACGCTGTATCCCGCAACCAGCAGCGTACGCAGAGGTAACCTGACACTGTTAAATGGAGTTAGGAGAATTCGGCGGTAAATGGAGTTCAGAGTGAACTCCATTTACCGCCGAATTCTATTAGCATTGCGTGTTGAGTGGCGGAACTCAATAACGCACTTTAAATATTTAATTTCCTCGAGTGGCAATCGAATCTACAACCGTCACACTTTGTGCTCCTGCGTCACGACTGGCCTCACGAATAAATATAGAGAGCTATTAATTTTGAAGTCAAATATTATATTAATCTGATGCTAAGAAAAGTCAATTAAATAATAAATTCAATTAAAAAGACTTTTGTCATGTTGTTATACTTATTTATTGTTATATTTTTCGTTAGAACATCAGTAAACCACATTTAACCATGTTGGTTTTATTCGGTACGTATATTACATTATATTGTGCTCATAAAGATAACAATGAGAGTATTATAAAATGCCATAATAAAATTATAAACGGTTTTTTTACTTTCATGTGGGAAATTTTCAGGTGATAAAATAAAGCGAAACAAACTTATTAACTTAATTATTCAAGTGAATAGAATATGTTTTTTTAGTTTATATTTATATAATATTAATTTTGAATTGTTTCAACTTGAGAGCCGCGACTAGTCATGATTAGAAAATATGTTAAAATCGTAGATTGGATTATTCCAAAGCAATTTAGTAGCAGGTTTCTTGATTTCCCAGGAGATTAAAATTCAATTGTTATATAATATAATAATTGAATTTTTTCACAATTATATTAACTTTATGCCCTCATTTGAAATTTAAATGTTTTGTGTGTGTAATTTAAACTTGCATCATAGTTTTTCTGTAGTTTTTAGATATACTTAGCAGTAATCGTTTCTAAAGAAAATATATATACAAAAAATATAAATATGCAAAATATATTTTTGAGGATTATGTATGGAACAATAAATTTATATTAGACTGCTTGCCGCCTGCAACTTCTTTTATGTGGGCCGTTATCGTTGGAATTTTGGAAAAACCTGTCTTAGTATTGCCCTTTACTCCTCAAGGTAACTTTATGATATAATAAATAATCTCGGTTGTGCGTTGTTTGTCAGTAAACCAGCAACGATAGAGTTTTTTAAATATAGATTTTGAAAATAAAAAGTCGTGGTGTTTACCTAGTTTCATTTATATTTACTAATAGCTAATTAAGCCATATATTTATAGTTTAAAATACTACTACGGAAATAACACGCAAATGCTATCTGAATAATCCATTGTTAGGTTAGTAAAAATAATAACTTGCGATCATCATCTTACAACATCGCAAGAAATAGATACTTCTGTTTTCCTTCATATGTTTCACTATTGTCTATACGTACAACTGTTCACACAAGACGTGACCACACAAAAGTATTAAATAAATGCAAATGGGCTTACATAAAAGTGAAATAAAATTTAGCATAATGAACACTAAATAGTTACCATTTAGTTGCTTATAAAGAAAAAGATTTAAACTATATATTTTTTTCTTTCACACTGTATTTCGCATACAGCAGAGTATTCAGAAAAAAACTTAACTCCGTTTCCTATTTTCCGGTCAAATTTTCAAGTCATTTCTTGTTGAGTGACGGAGTTCAACGCCGCGCTTTATTTTGTTACCAGAGCAACGAAAACAAAAATTATTCATCCAAGTGAGATTGGAACCGCTGCGCCACGACGGCCTCTATTTATAATTGTTTCACGAAACGCAATTTTGTGCTAACAAATATCAAAGTTTGTAGGTGAACTAGAAAACTAACGTAAAGCCGAATCGAAAATAGAGGACTGCTTCTACGTAGGTATAATGTGTTTGCTAGGATATTCTGTATACATTAAATAATCATATTTTTTAAAAGTAAAAGAAACAAAATATTTTATATAATTTAATAAATGAATTCGATTTAAATGATATTATTTAATACATTAGGTATGTAAAAAAAGTATCGATACTTTATTATTTACATTATTTCATTTCCTCGAGTGGGAATCGAACCCACAACCTGTGCTTAACAGACACACACTTGTGCCCCTGCGCCGAGACTTGCCTTTTATTTATTGTACTAATATGCTGTAAAAGATAACTTTAAGACAATCTTAGAAAATAGGCATAATATGTTTTCGCGGACTTCCAAACCGTTTACGAGGCGCAGGCACGTAAGTTCTCATGTTCTCTCGGTTTTGCAGCATATTTTTTATTACTCTACTCCTATTGGCTCATCTCGATACTTCCATTATCCAACGCAAAAATATTTTCTCAATTCAAGCCAGTAGCTCCCGAAATTAGTGCGTTAAACTGAAAAAACTCTTTCATTTTATAATACTAATTTGTCTTGACACGGGATTCAATCTGTTTACCATTCAAACAACTGCCTACGTAAGGTATAATTATATTTATATATTATATAAAATTTGGGAATATAGCGTCAAAAAAATTACATAGTTAAAATTAATCATATACATAAAAATCATAGTAAAACGTAAAAAAATATCTTTTGCAATAATATTAGTGAACTTGATGCTCGCACTTTAAATAAACACTAGAACACACGAGTTAAAATTAAAAAATATGTATTATATATTGCAAGATACATGTTTACTTTATTAAGTAAATATGAATCATCGTGTATTATTATTATGATATTCGATTACAGATATAAAAGAGATACGTTATCAGTTAAATTGATTATTCGTTTGAGAATAATGTAAGTAAGTTGAGGCCAGGTCAGTTGTAGCGCTGGGGCACAAAATGTGACTGTAAAATTGACTGGTTGTGGGTTCGATCGCAACTCGAGTATATATTATAAAATATTTATTTACAATTATATTTTATTTCTTCGCTCTGGTGTCAAGGCATAAGCGCGGCGTTGAGTTAAATATTTTGAATTTGAGTCAATCAACATGCAATGCCCCCAGTATTCGGAAGGAAGTGGGGAACAGAAGGTGTTAACATTAGGTTCCCTCTGCCTACCCTGCTGTGTGCGGGATACAGCGTGAAGAATAATGTAAGTATAATATGCATATTTGTTGTAGATATATTTATATCCTAAATTTATAAAGTTGCGATATAAATATATCTTATCTCATTACATTTCATATCTCAATACAGAAGGATATATCCTACTGTATTGAGATATGGAAACAAACCCATTACCTTAATACACATATCAATACAAAATGAGTAAATATTTTCAATATCAACGTTGCGTCGTACCAAATTAAAATACAATTTATAATATATACTAACAACATAAATAAGTTGTAACAAGCGTATAAAAAATTCGACGTAGCTTGGTGAGAACGTATGGCTTAGTGGTCAGAGCGCCTGGTCGGTTTCCAGGAGGCGCGGGTTCGAGTCCTGCTACGTTCAAATTTTATACGTTTTCTAAATAAGTACAATTTATTGTCTTTCACTCGGGTAAATAAACAGTTGTTGAGTTCCTTGCCGGATCTTTACAGCAGAACTGCCCTCCGAGTCGGTGATAGCTTCCTATAGGACTGACACTACTGACGTATTTGTATAAATTAATGATTCAAAAGGGTTTGGTAATGACCTAATTGAATTAAGAATATTTTGAATTGAGTGAGTCAATATCGATATCGCTTCGTGTAATATGCGAAAGGCGGAGAATGAGTGGTGGCCCAGCTTAACTCCATCGCCCCTTTCAAAGTATAGAAAGTTCACTGACAATAAACAAATACCCCTGCATGATTTGGATAATTTCGTGGCACAGCGGCACGAGGTGTGACAGCAAAACCGACTGGTCGTGGGTTCGATCCCCACTCGAGGAGATGAAGTTCTGCCACTCAACACGCAATACTCCAGAATTCGGCAGAAAGTGGGGAACGGAGTGTCTTAACACTAGGTTCCCTCTGCCTACCCTGCTGTGTGCGGGATACAGCGTGAAGCTGATTTTTTTTATAATATGGTTATTTAATATATTTTAATATAAAGGATAATGACAATCAGATCGACATTATACGTTCCGTCATTATATAATGAACGTACACAAACATACAACACGTATTTACCATTTTAATATGAATTCCGTAAAGAAATAAATGAAAAGTGTACAGATTATTTATTTTGTGCCAAGGAGTATAATTAACGTTAAGTACCTGAATTTTAGTTAAATATATTATTTGTTTAACAATCGAAACTTGTGAAATATTCGTAATTATTAAGACAGTAAATTATCTCGAGTTAAAGTAACTCGATCAAGAGATCTTATTTAATTTGGCAATGAAAAGGTTAATTTCTGCAAACAAGAAGTCAAATATCAGTCTGTAAAATAATAAAGATTTATTTTTGTTTCGCGTTTTCTTCGAGGTAACAATGAGAAAAAGTTATTTTTAATGTAGAAAGAGTATATAGATCATATACATGTTTTGTGACATGTATATTTACACTGAAATTACTTGGAAAAGTTCCAGGTCTTTACTCTATAAAACTACAAAAAAATATATACGATTTCAATCAACAATGTACTCCCTTTTAAAAGAGTATTCAAATTCTAGAAATATTTTTAACCGCTAAGCTGTGCTAAGTGCATGTTATCGTATTTTATTTAACATTAAGTCTTAATGCAAAGGAAGTTGTTTATTAATGTATTCAACTCTAGATGTTTTTTTTCATACTTATCAAAAAATATATATAGAATAGGTTGCGAATAACAGAAAAATTAAAAGCACCTTTCAAAAAACACATCGGAGCCGTCAGAGTCACTGCGAGGCAAAATTAGTTTTGGTAGAACCATTCCTTTCTTCCGTCTTCCCCGGATACCGGATGGAATAGGCCACTGTAATTCAGTAGATGCCATAGGACTGTGAGGGCTTAAAATTGTTAAGCGACGTTCTGGCGGTGGTAAACTCAGTTGCTGTAGAGCACGTCGTTCTGTGCTTGCAAACAAACCTCGCCTCTTCTCCGCTGAATTGCCCATGTCCTCGCCAGATAAAGCTCTACGCGCCGGCGCACCCCTAGTTTCTCTTACATCCCGTTCGCTTGCTGTTAGAAATGAACTACGATGTACTCGGACTGACGTACAAGAGCTTGCAGGGCGCGCCGGCGACGTATCCTTACTAGGCCGAAGACTCTCCATAGAACGAGCTGTCTCAACACGGGTAGCTGCTAAATATTGACCACTAGAAACTGTTGTTTGAGCAACCTCACATTCTTCCTGGCTAGAACTCGACGTTCCACTTCTGGAGAATGTGCTCGCTTTTGAAACGAAACTTCTATCACTATATTGGGCCGTTGAAATACTTGAACAAGTATTTACGTCATTTGACTCTGACGAGGCTTGCTGTCGGATAAAACCCTCTTCAAGTGAGGCATGGACAACTCGAGCATTTAAGGAGCTAAATGCAGCGAGCTTAGGCCGCCTGCCCTTTCGTTCGTCCTCCTCTTCCTCCATTTTTTAATCAATGGTATATATTATTATCTATAGTAACTAACACCTTTTATAAAAAAATAAACACAACACTAGTTATAAAACCATTTTCTATTTATTTTTAAATTTATTGCATGAATTACAATTTGAACTTTCAAAGATATAAAATATTATATGGAACACTGGACACAGTCTTTATCACTTATTGACCACCTCACGTACACACAAGGACACCTGCAACAAAATATTTAAACTTAATTTTAATTATATGTATATAAATACATAAGTAAATAATATATATGCTACACATATAAATATTTACAAAATCAAAACGTCAATGCTTAGCTCGAACAACAATATTATAATATTAACGGTAGTCTCAATATTAGTTTAGCTTACTATTTAGAGAATAATGTTAATATTTTAAATATAAAATTATAATTATTACATTGTTTAATTTGCAGATTTAGAGTCCAGCGCCAATTGTCCTGCTTCATTAGCGCAGTCTGTTAAGGCTTTAACTTGTTCTGCGTTAAGACCTGTAGCTTTTACTTTGACGTCAGCGCTTTTAGAGTGTTCTTTACTCTCACTGCTAGATTCTACCCTTTTTGTGGTAGCGTTGCCATATTGATCGATAAATGTTTCTTCTTCAAATTCTTCTTCATAACTCTCTTGATAATGTTCACGGAATTCTTGTCTCGCTTGAATTGTGACCTTCTCTGTCGTTTGTCTTTGTTGCATTATCTCATCCATTGTCTTTTTGACTACCAGCTGGCCTGCTTCTAATGTTTTGTTTTCAGACATTTTTAACAAGAGTTTTATTCTTGAGATGAAAAGTTACGCCTAAAAACAAATTTCAAGAAGATATATATTTTTAAGAAACTAGTTCAACGTGAATATGTGAAATTTGAAGTCGAAAGAAATTGATTGTAATGATTGGCGAATAGCCAGGCGCACAGTGTTTGCATGCCATTTCGCTTTGTTCGAAAAGTTAATGGCATGACCGACCTCATAAGTATTTAATGGTAATTTCTATTATATCTATGACTGGACTTTCTTAAAATAAACAAAAAGAAAATAATTTGAAAAGATAATATATTAAGAAAAGATAAGATATTTTGAGAATATATAATGAGATCAACTTCAAAGAAAAGTTTTTATTACTAATAAAAAGTTATTCTGATATAGTTATGATGATGATAAAGTCAATAGAACAGAAATAATTATTATTTATTTTATATAGTAATACATGAATGTTATTACTTTTAAAAGAATTGAAAATAAATGTATATATTTCTCAAATAATACACGATATAAGCATAATTGATCGGTAAGCAATTACTTGGACTAAGAACGTCTGGTTTTTAATTAACAGACACATTTAGTTTCAATTAAATTGTGTACTCTATTAATATTTATCAAAGCATAATTAGATGTGTATAAAAAAAAATAAATTACCTGTCTAAGCCTTTACTACACTCACGGCAATATCAACTATTATCTTCTAAGACTTTTAATTAAAAGTTAAATAATAACTTTGGGTTCTTGTCAGAGAAGTTACTTTATCCAAGACTGAGCGTATACTGACGGGCGGGCAGTGTCGTTTTGTTACGGCCGGAGCTTTGTGTGGGCGGTATTCGGTATGTAGCCATGCGTCTGCGACTTGGCCAAAATACCATGTTTATTCCCTCGCAATTACTAATTAAAAATAATAATTTATCCTGATTGTGACATCAGTGTAATTATTAATCTCTGATATATGTTCAAGATTATGCTCACGTACAGTGAGTGACTTTGAAATATTGTTTAAATGACTTTGATTTGAGAAATTAGTATAAGGTTCATCGTATTAATAATTTACTATAAAATAAGCCATTTGATGGTAAAATTTAATCGCATTTAATTACTTTTATCGTAATCCAGCTCTTTATAATTATTACAGTCAGTATTCAATAATCTTAAGAATATTTATTAGTAATTCAGTAAATACGTATCTTCTGAAACAAAGTGGAGTTAAAAATAAATGCTCTAAAACTGTCATCAGCAAGCACTGTGAAAAAGGAAGAACAAACAGTGGTATTTAAATGTGTTTCCAAAAAAGACTCAAAGACCAATACACAACGGGTGCAGTGGCCCGCTCAAAATAGCTGGCATGCGTCAGGAGACGGAGAAACACGCGTGATGAGTTATCCCGACACCGATAAACATGAGTAATAATCATTGCCAAAGCTCTGACTCAGATTTTGGATAAAACTTATCATATTAATTCTGTGCAGTTGATATGACGTTCTGTTTATTTTTTAAAGTAAAATTATATAAATAGATTATAATCTCTTATAATAATTATCAGAGAGAGACTATCTATAATATAGACGCTTATTTATTTGAGGCCGTTGTGGCGCAGTCGTGTAGTTGTAACCATGACAGCTGTGACTTCGATTGCCACTTGGGGGAATGAAATATTTCATATTTTCATTTCCTCGCACTGGTAATGAGGCAAAGCTCGACGATGACTTCGACAGAAAGTAGGGAACGGAGTGCTTTAACACTGGATTCCCTTTGCCTATGATTAAGAGGGAATTGTTTTTAATAATTCCTAATATAAAACTTTCTCATATTGGTATGACTCCTTGGGGAGTCAAAAAAATGTAATGATTTTATGGATTTTTTTTATTAATAATAAAAAGTTATTTTTATAATGTGATGGTGATACAAGTCAACACGACAGAAAAAAATATGATTTATTATAATAAGTAGGTAATTAATACTATATATGATTTCCTAGGATCTATTTGCCTACGCTATATAGGGTGGGAGATGTTATTATTCATATTAAAAAATCACCTTCGCTTCGAAATGTTATAAATTACATATATATTTACATTATCAATAATAATGATAAATCATTTATCTTTAAACAAAGCAGGAATAGTTCGGACTACAAAAGCGACGGTTGTGGTTTCGATCTCATTCGGAGAAATTAATTACTTTTATTTTCCTGGCTTTAAGACAAAGTGCGGCCTCAAATCCGCTACTCAGTAAACAATATCTCTGATTCGGGCAGAAAGCGAAAAAACAGTAGGGAGTGTCTTAGCACTAGACTAGGATAGACAGAGTGAACTCTGTCTATCCTGCTATAGGTATGTGGAGTAAAGTGTGAAGCTGAAAAAAAATATTTGTAAATAGAAAAATACTAAATGGGACCGGTTTATTTGAAAAATTAAAAAAGGAGAACGTATGTATGTATCATTTGTTTCACTGTTTTTGTTCGGGATCAATATTTTTTCGGAAAACAATAAAGTAAATAACGAAACAGCTTACACCGTTGACAAATTTATTTTTAGTCGTTACTTTTATGAAAATATTTTTACGATGTTTAAAATTGAAAAGAATAAATGTATTATATTATTTTCAAATTGGAGTAAATTTACTCAATATCTGTAAAAGTTGATTTTTTGGTTTTGTTTTCATATAGCTATGGTAATTTATTGCTATGAAGCACAGTTCTGATAGAAGTTTACACTTGGGTTGTATAAAGAACGTGTTACTGGAATTTGAAGATGGATCCGTCTTTGACTTACGCTGAGGTTCTATGTAAAATATTTTCGATATCGTGTTCTCAAATAAAATTATTGAAAATAAATTGAAAAGAAAATATATTAGTTAAAAATTAACTAAATCATTGTATTGTCGATGTAAGAGCTGAAATAAATGCCAGTGGCTCGAGCTTGGTTTTGGTGTAAAAATAGATATGCTAATGTGTCTACGGCAGAGAAAGACGTTAGAGATCGTGAAATCCAGGTGACATTATGCTATCTTTTATAGGTGACCTTGTGTATGAGGACCTTTATTTACTACAATAGAAGGCTTAGGTTGAGCTTTAAGAAGGTTAAATATAGGGCGAGGAAGAAAAGAGAAACGGACGCTACTGAAATATTAGCTCTATTATCGCTAAGCAGATACACAACGAAGAACGTCGTAGTATATTATACGCTCAAAATTGTCAGACAACGTAGAATTTTATACAAAACATATTATGCGTGTTCTATATTGAAAACAAAATAATATACACATAAATAAATAAATCAGCTTCACGCTGTATCCCACACACAGCAGGATAGGCAGAGGGAAATTAGTGTTACACATAAACTTGCACAAAAATATAACTAACCAGACTATTGTTGAAAATAAGGCTATTAGATATATTGAGAATGTTTAAAAAGAATGTTTAAACAATTTCGAGTTAATAGAAATGTGTAAGAATATATATAGCCTTTTGTGCTGCATTTATTACATATTCATTGCTGACATTCCACAAACGCTCGTAACTTCTATTTTCACCCAAGTTAATATCGGCAGCTTCAAATTTGAATTATTTTGAAACCAATAGTAGAATGTCAAGTATTTAGTTGAAGAGGTCTGATAAATTGCCAATTGAGAATAATTCCAACATTTAAAAAAAATCTTTTGAGAAAGAAAGAGTTTAAGCAAAGAAGTTTTATGACATGTATAAATAAAATAATGTATATATTATATTTTAATAAAGAAATGTCAAATAATGTCAAGAGAATAATGGACAATAAGATATAAAAAAATATTTTAATATAAACAAGTTAATTAAAATTGTCAATTACTATAATGATGCTTTTTATTTTTCTAAAATTTTTTTTTAATCCTCTAATTCATTTTCAAGTTATATTATATATGAAAATTATTTACAGGATCAAAAAAAAACTTGCGGTAAATTTAATAATGTCATGATGGCTACAACTTAAAAGAATGCATTTTTATTCTAAACCTTAGACTTAACAAAGTTAACAGAGATTAGCTAAGTAAGAAACTTATAAGATACTTATCAAAGAGATAAGTTCTTCAGTTGAACGACGGCAAAGAGTATTACATTTATTTATGTCACAGTTATTGAAACATCAGCTTCAAGCTGTATTCCGCACACAGCAGGGTAGGCAGAGGGAATCTAGTGTTAAGTTATTTTTGTTTCGTATTCTTTAAGCATTGCGTGTTAAGTGGCGGGGCTCAACGTCGCGCTTTGCCTCGACTAATTTAAGTTAATCTAATGTATACGCTATATTATTGTAAAGTTTAATCTAAATTCGTTCAGTAGTTTTTGTTAAAAATTCGAACAAATATACATTCTCAACAACTTTCACGTTTATAATATTAGTATAATAGGATTCTCAATCGCTACAAGTCTACAGATTATAAACTTAAAATAAGCTATATAGACAAGACACTGCTCGAATAATGTTTTATGGAATATTCAATTTAAATATCTACTTAAATTGAATATTTAATATTTTTATATAAAAACAAAAAACATGTTTTAATATAAAAACACCTGTTTTTAATAAATGAAAATATTTACTTATAAATAATATCCGTATGTCCGTAATACTATTTCCGTTTTAGAAAATTATAATATATCTCAACATACAAATAAAACATGAAAATTCTAATTAATCTGTTGTCGTATTTGTTTAGAAAATAATTATTGTGTGTAGAGCGAAAGACATATTTAACTTTACATTTCAATGTAAATACGAAGATATACTCACTTTATATTTGTATATATTTGTAATATTATAATATTTGAGGCCAGTCGTGGTGCAGCGGCACACAGTGTGACTGTAAAACCGACTGGTGGTAGGTTCGATCCCCACTCGAGGAGATGAAATATTTATTTACATTTATATTTTCATTTCTTCGCTCTGGTGTCGAGGGGAAAGCGCGGCGTTGAGTTCCGCCACTCAAACACAATGCCACCAGAAATTGGCGGAAAGTGCGGAACGGAGTGTCTTACACTAGGTTCCCTCTGCCTACCCTGCTGTGTGCAGGATACAGCGTGAAGGTGATTTGATTTTTGATTTTATTATTACAGGTATCGGTGCACCTAAAATATTCCTTGATGGTCATCACCGAATATTTTAAAATTTCGAGATTTTTGCCCAATCTACATAACTTTGATTTAAAATGTAAATAATGCAATAGCCGAATAGCGAGTTTCTTTCAGTTTGACAGTTAGGGCAAGTGAATTTCACTGAGTGTATTTGAATTTTTCATCACAGAATAAATAATAACTGTTGTTATCGTATTATATTTGCTTAACCTTAATGTGATGGATTTGATTATTTCATGTCGAGAATACCTCCAACATAATTGTAAAAGTAAATCAATAAATTGAGGCCAGTCGCGGCGCAGAGGCACAAGTGGTGTAAACACAACTAACTGGTTGTGGGTTCGATTCCCACTCGAGAAAATGAAATATTTATTTAAATATATATTTTCGTTGAAATTGCGTGAACGAACACACAGACACACGGATAAAAAATTTAAAATCATTGTTTTCTGTTCTATTATTATAGATTAATAAAGGTTCTATTATTTTTTTTTCTCAAATATCTTCTACAGACACCCATTCATTAGGATTTTATCACCTGATTTAATGGTTGAACATAACAGGTAAGTAAAGGCTCTATCTTAAATCCATTTTCTACTTTGAACTCCATCATAAAATTGATTATCGAAAGATCAAAGAAGAGCAGCTACGGTAGTCTCGTACTAAATGAACTAGACTCATATGAGAAACCAAGCATGTTTCTAAATATAATTATTACGTGCAATACAATAAAACTGTGAAACCTTATCAACAATACGTTATAACTGGAGATTATAATGATAAATTAAATTAAATTAGCTTCACGCTGTATCCCGCACACAGCAGGGTAGACAGAGGGAACCTAGTGTTAAGGCACTCCGTTCCCCACTTTCTGCCGAATTATTCTGGAGGCATTGCGTGTTGAGTGGCAGAACTTGACGCCGCGCTTAACCTCGACACCAGAGCGAAGAAATGGAAATATAAATTTAAGTAAATATTTCATCTCCTCGAGTGGGGATCGAACCCACAACCAGTCGGTTTTACAGTGACACTTCGTGCCGCTGCGCCACGACTGGCCTCAATTCGATCGATTATTATGATGATGTTATTTATTTATAAAAGTTTAGAAATAAATGTTTTATAATGTTAAAGAAATATTACTAAGACAAAGGCAACATACATTTTATAATAATTAATTAGTTTAATGACTATGAATTCACAGACTATAATCAATTTCGTATCACAAATCTGTTGTTTTTGACATGATGATGAACGTTATAATAGATTCGTTGTTCCCTGTTCTGAATATTTCTTCTTCGGTCTTATGAATATTTCGTTTATGAATCTATCTTTATAATTTTAATCGACTAATATTAATTGAGGTTTAATGTATTATGTTTTTTTTATATATTTTTCGTTAATGATTCTTTCTCTTGATTCAATATTTGCACTAAAGCGATGTATTAAAAAAAATGTTATTGTCTTTGACCAATGTGATAAATGAACGGTCAGTATTAAAAATAATTTGCATTTTTTATTATGTTAACGTACGTAAATTTTTAATATCTACTAAAATAATAAAAAAATTAAATTAGCTTCACGCTGTATCCCGCACACAGCATGGTAGGCAAAGGGAACCTAGTGTTAAGACACTCCGTTCCCCACTTTCTGCCGAATTCTGGAGGCATTGCGTGTTGAGTGGCAGAACTCAACGCCGCGCTCAACCTCGACACCAGAGCGAAGAAATGGAAATATAAATTTAAGTAAATATTTCATCTCCTCGAGTGGGGATCGAACCCANGCCCCACGACCGGCCTCTAATATAATATCTACTGCTATTATTATTTCAAATATAAAATATATATGAACGCTATGAAGTGATGAAGGATGATGAGAGACGGAGAGCTATTTTAGAAAAGTGTTGTCTGCACAACAGGATCAAAGTAAACGCAATGTGGCTTCTGTTTGATGAATGCAGATATGTTGGTGTATCACATTAGAAACCCACACTCGGATTGATGATGTTAATTGACAGTAGCTTAATTATAGTGTTGTGTTGTATTTGATGTAGCTTAACATATCAATAACAATTAACAAATATTTGCATTGGAGTTACATTTCGTCTTATTTACCTGTTTTTCGTAGTATCGAATATTTTAAATCGATTTTTGTATGGATTATATATTTTGATCTTAAGAATATAGAATTTCTAATTTACACTTTATTGTAATTGGTAATTAGAGACGGTTAAGATTTTTTTTTCAGCTTTACGCTGTATTCCGCAGATAACAGTATAGGCAGATGGAACACATAGTGTTCAGACACTCCGTTCTTCACTTTTCGCCGCCTAGTTTTCGGGGCATTGAGTGTTAAGGCCACTTAACACGGAATTCAACATCGCGTTTTTCCTCGACACCAAAGCGATGAAATGAAAATATTAAATCTTTAATCTTTTCGAGTGGGAATTAAAACCACAAAACCCTACTTTTGAGCCACAAATGATATCTACACTACAGTTTAGATATAATAGAACAGTCAATGACTGTTCTTATGACTTATAATTTTAATTAACTAATAGGTTCAAAATATTGTTTAATAATGAATGATGTAGCTAAGTTTAATTTTAGTTAGAGAATTTTCTTTCTGCGACGGATGTGGATATTTGAAAGCATAATAACACTGACATAAAAAAACATAACATTAAAGAGAAATGTCAAATTTTATGACGCGGTTATTAGCTGAATTAGTTAAGTTCCTATAGTCATTCAAAGACATTTTTAATAAACTTTTATTTGTTGTGCTCTAGAGCAACTCGCAACGAGATCCTGGATGACCCTAGATTTCAATTTGCGTCGTATAAGCTAACCATTAGGCCCACAAGTTAGTACGTATCTTGCATTTAAATGAAGCTTATCAATGTAAAAGAAATGTCACAATATAGTAGCTAATTTACATGTTATATGTGACCTTTCTGCGTTCTAGGTCTTAAGCTAGTGTTATATACTGACGGTAGTACATTGTCTTAATCAAACACGCGAAGGTAGCTGCTTCCGTACTCTGTAATGCAAATTTACCAACAACAGGTAAGCGTAGAATACGAAAATATTTAAATACGTTTGAGCAAAGTTTATTTAAATATGTTTTTTATTTTTATTTAGCAGGGTATTCAGAGGAAACTTGAGAACCTAGTGTTAAGACACTCCGTTTCCATTAAGAAAGCACTTCCGTTCCCATCTTTTCATCGAATTCTTTTTTTGGGATTGCGTGTTTAGTGGCAATCAATACCGCACCTTGCTTCGAAATCTGGTGTCGAAGAAATGAAAGTATTAAATATTTCATTTCCTCGAGTGGGAATCGAACTCACAACTCACCTCCTATGGATAGAACAAAAATAAGTGCAAGTAGTGTGAAACATTGACCAATACATATATAATTTTATTTAAATTAATAATATCTTAGAGTATTTTTTTTTTTTTGCTTAAAAAATCTTTAAATTAAAAAAAATGACTTAATTAACGTTTGGTACAATCGCCTGATTTAAGAAATATCACGTCCATAAGAGATGCTATATCTTTCACTGCGCTGTCGAAGTATATTATTTTAAGAACGAACACTTTACTGCCCTCGTTATCTTAAGATAAGATGGCCAGCTATTAAATCTTTTTTATACAATAATTTTACCGAAAATGTTGTTTTATAGCTTAAATATTGTATATTTATTGTACGTTTACTTACTTAATTTATTACTACTTAAAATGAGAAAATCAGATAATAATTCAATTATACTCTTTTACAAAAATACATATTATTATCATGTACTAACTATAATATTAGTTTTAAAAACTTGTTCATTATTAGTTATAATATAATCAATCAATCAATCAATCAATCAGCTTCACGCTGTATCCTGCACACTGCAGGGTAGGCAGGGGGGAACCTAGTGTTTAGACACTCCGTTCCCCACTTTCCGCCGAGTTCTGATGGACGTATTGCGTGTTGAGGGGCGGAACTCAACGCCGCACTTTGCCTCGACACTAGAGCGAAGAAATGAAAATACAAATATATATAAATATTTCATTTCCTCGAGTGGGGATCGAACCCACAACTAATCGATTTTTACAGTCACTTTGTGCCCCGGCGCTACAACTATAGTTATGATATAAAGATACATTATATATTATTGGTATTTTTGAACATAATGAACGTGAAATTGTTTTTATATTGCAAAAAAATAAAGTAATTTAAATTAAAAAAAAAATCAGCTTCACGCTGTATCCCGCACACAGCAGAGTTGGCAGAGGGAACCTAGTGTTAAGACACTCCGTTCCCCACTTTCTGCCGAATTCTGGAGGCATTGCGTGTTGAGTGGCAGAACTCAACGCCGCGCTTAACCTCGACACCAGAAGCTAGTGCTTCCAGTGTGATCCCATTTTTTACTGCTACAACAACCTTACTACGATATCGAACTACTAAGCCTGTTTGTTTTACTTGCCACCAACTTTTGGCACAAATTTATAAAATATTTTTTTATATATTTTTGTTTCACAAAATCATAGTACCTTTTACTTTATGTATAATTATTTTTTATTTTTTGGTTTATTGTTTGAAGTCGGTTTTTTATATTATTAATTTATTGTCCCATAAACATTTAGCGGACTTTCGTCTACTAAAAGAATTTGATAAAGTTTCGCGCTGTATACTTAGCAGGGTAGCCAGACAAAATACCTCTGCGTACCTCTTTCATCTGTCATCAATACACATGGCTTCATGCTTTTTATGTGACCTTCCTGCAATACCATCGACAATGTGTTATCGAAGGTTCTGGCTTTATAAATCATTATTACTATTACTTTATCACTCATTCTCTCGATGTGCATAAGCCACGTGATTATGATATCAACACTAGTACATACAATTATGTGAATTTCTTTATTGCGGATTAGGTCATCTAAACTGATTCCGCATATCCTACGTAAAGGTCGTATTTTCACAGCATTCGTCTTTCCTTCTTTTTTTACGTTAGTCACGTTTTGCTACAGTATACTAACAGTGTTTACGTAACTATTATTACAGTTGCGCCTCTGGCTATACAAACTGACGTTGGCATTGAGGCGGCGGGCCTCAACAATGCCGCTAAAGCACAGTCAATTCCGTTGCTGGCTGCAATGTGCCTGTCTACATCCATGTCGTATTTCCCGTCTCTCATTAAATATATTTCTAAGGTATACTTCTTTATTCACTTGTGTTAATATCTTTCCAATGACTATTTCTATCTTTGTTTTACCAGCGTTCAACGACTTAGACCAATATTTTTACACTCTTCTTTCAGAGTGGTGACCAATACTTGCAACTCCTGCTCCTGCTGTAATGAGTATGTGATAATCTGACAAGGTCAACTGTCCACAACTGTTCACTTCCACATCGTTTTATTTCGCTCCTTGGAGACATGTGTTAAAAATTTGGCATTCAAACTTCACTTTCGAGGAGGTCGTTTAAATATTATGAATTCCTGAAACGAATTCAGTTTAGTTTTAATTTAGTTGAGTTATATATTCACTTCTCACAACACGTCTTGTTAATGTCAAAACAAATAAAATAAAAGATATCTTTTTCAATAATCATTATATTATTTGTCTTTATTCAGTATTTTTAAACTGTTTTATTATTCACTATTATCCCAAACATAGTAAGAAATTGTGCTATATTCAGCCACAGCTTATATATTTAACTGTAGATAAAAATCAGCCTCCAAGGTGAAATATAGCGTGCCAAAGACGGCTGAAGTTTCAATGATATGATGTGTATCGCAACATTAGTTGCCTTGTAATTTTAGCAAATCACCACGTTCGTGATATAGTAGGTATATGTATTTCTTATTTAACGAATTCTTATTGCAATGTTATTGGTTTTTCTTTACACATTTTCAATATACACTTGCTTACTTAGTGTTAAAGAGAGAGTTTTATAAACAATGCGTGTTGACCCAACACCCCACTTTGTCTAAACTAAACTAGCTTCACGCTTTATCCCTAGCGGGGTAGTCAGAGAGAACGGAACGCTAAATGCTACGGTCTCTACATACCTCTTTCACCTCTTCAACTATCATCAATCTCTTCATACATGCCCTTCGGGGGGTCCTCATGCTTTTTACGTGACCTTCCTCCAGTATCTTTGATACTGTCTTTTCGAAGGTCAACCTAGATCTCACCCTACCTCTCTTACCACTCACATTTCCATCACTTTGTCTCACCAAACTAAATTATTAACCAACTTCACTAATAACTTCAACATGTCCTATGTTCTATTAAAATAAATAAAAAACATTAAATATACCCAGAATAACTATAATTAAAGTAAAATTTGTATAAATTTAATAATCAGATGTAATGTATACTTTATCAGGGAATTTTATATAAGGAAACGGATACTATTTCATCTTAATTGTATAAATTTATAGCTAATCATTATACTTAACAATTTGTGCTACACAAAGAAAGCTTCTATAGATTTGAAACTTAAAGGTAATGGAAACTTTCTGTTGATAAGCAAAATCCCAGTAAATCTATTATTCCTTAGAAACAATTTTGATTTTTTCAAAAGGAAAATTCCCGGGAGAGCAAGAATAAGTGATAATAAGGTATCAAACAGATAAAAAACAAATTAAGCTATGAAGTAGTCGGTATAAGCAAGATTTTAAACAATATTAGCTTAATAATATTCTTATTGATATATCAAATATATCAATAAGAAATAAAAATCATGTACATATGTAGAAGAATGACAGGTCGTACTATCGTACTAAACATAATCTGCCAGTCGTGGCGCAGACAAGCGTGTGACTAGTATAATAGTAAACACGACAGGCTGTGGGTTCGATTCTCACTCGGAAATTAAACATTTTATATTTTCGTTTCTTAGCTCTGGTGGTGGTGAGACAAAGCGTGGCGTTGAGTTCCGGAATTCGCCGGAAAATGCGAAATACAGCGTTTAGCTGAAAACAAAATAATGTGTAATATAATATTACTTAAATATGATGAGCTGTCAATGTCTCACGCACAGTCCCGACACAAACGCACGTTAACATATTCATGACGTTGTTGAATATTTATGTGAAAAACGAATATAAAACAGTAATAAATTAAAGAGGTCTAAAGTTTACCCGTATATAGCAGGTGGCGGATTAAATCCAAATAAATTATTACGTATAGAGATATAAATATGAATTATAGCATGTTTACTAAAATTATATTATAAATAATTTAATAGACGAGGTTAAGGGCGTTGAGTTCTGCCACTCAACACGCACATGTCTTAACACTAGGTTCCCTTTGTCTACCCTGCTGTGTGCGGGATACAGCGTGAAGCTGATTTATTTTATTAATTAGATAGTAAATCTGTTTAACTATTTGGCAAGTTAACCGACATATTTGACAATGGTTTTTTAAAAATTAATAATTTGAATAATTTTTATACTAAATGTATAGCAAATTTCAATTTTACATTAAGATCAAAATCAATATGACCCATACAAATATTTGCGTAATCGGATCTAGCCTACGTAAACAATATCTTTCTCGTGCGTATGGTATATGATTTAAAAACGCATCTACTTGTGACTTGAATTGTTTTTTTTTTTCATAATATTTCTAAAAGTTCTTAATAGGCAAGAAAAAAACGACTAGTCACTCGTTTTATTTTCAATAAATAAAATTAAATAAAGTATTAGGAGACCTTACGGAACTTCATGTTGTCAGATGTTGGTATAACGATACAAATTTGGGGCATCTTAAGTAATTAATCACTTCATTATGCGGTTTAATGAAAAAGACCTTCGAAAGTAAACGAACGTGAAATTTGTTATTAATTTCGAAACTTATAAATTACTTGAGATAACTATGGTGTTTTTTTTTTCATATTTTATTTTGCAATGGTTCTCCGCATTTTGCTCAATTTCGAGATATTATCTACGGGTAAGTAAGTGTTTATATGTATGTAGCTTTTCGTCTCGTGGGTAAAACTGCTTATGTCTACTACATCAATATACTCACACAGAGGTCAGTCGTATAGCAGCGGCACGAAGTGTGACTGTAAAACCGACTGGTTGTGGGTTCGATCTCCACTCGAGGAGATGAAATATTTACTTAAATTTATATTTCCATTTCTTCGCTCTGGTATCGAGGTTAAGCGCGGCGTATAGTTCTACCACTCAACACGCAATGCCTCCAGAATTCGGCAGAAAGTGGGGAACGGAGTGTCTTACAACTAGGTTCCCTCTGCCTACCCTACTGTGTGCGGGATACAGTGAACCAGATTTTTTTGATTTTATATCAATATACTCTGTGCCCTGAATTGAATAGGTGCAATTCTAAATTCTTTAACGCTGTGATTACAAAGTTGAATACACTGTACTGGTATGTCAAGTACAACATATCAAGTATATCAAGTACTAGTCTTGAATCTAAAAAATTTTAAGGTTTTCATCTTGGATCACTGTCAACAAAGAATAATCGTGTCTTTTATAGTTCGATCAACATAAAATGTTTGATGTTAGAAAATAATACAAATCAAAATAAATCTACATATAAAAAAATTTTATACACAAAACACCCATTATTACAGATTATAACTGATGAAAACGGCCAATCATTCAACCTTTGTTTTAAGCACGGCTTCTCGTTCATTAGCAAGCTGAAGTACCGCTGTACACATTTCACAAAAGGAATAGGACTCTACTGTTTATGTTCCAAGCAATGTTAAATCTGTGATAAGGGTAAGTGCAGTCACGAGCGAGCCTGAAGTAATAAATTGTCATTTGAATATAATCATGTAAACGATTTTTGTGAAGGAACATTTTTATCTTTTTTTTAAAAAAAAAATCAGCTTCACGCTGTATCCCGCACACAGCAGGGTAGGCAGAGGGAACCTAGTGTTAAGACACTCCGTTCCCCACTTTCTGCCGAATTCTGGAGGCATTGCGTGTTGAGTGGCAGAACTCAACGCCGCGCTTAGCCTCGACTCCAGAGCGAAGAAATGGTAATATAAATTTAAGTAAATATTTCATCTCCTCGAGTGGGAATCGAACCTACAACCAGTCGGTTTAACAGTCACACTTCGTGCCACTGCGCCACGACTGGCCTCATCTTCTTTTTTAGGAACGTATAAAAAATTTAAATTGAGCGAGATTTGAACCCGTGCCTATTGAACACCGTCCAAGACTCCTGGACAAATTTTTATGCGTACCTAAAAAGTATTTTTCTTTTCTTAGTGCGGAACAAGACTACTACTACTATAATAGTTAAATATTTTATTAATATATAATAGCTTTACGCTGTATCTCTATTGGGGTAATGTAAATATTTAACAATAATATATACATATATACGCAGAATTTTCATGAAACTTAATTAGAGCCTACAGAGACATGACTACTTATTAAGAAAATGTATAAAAATTTTAACGTAGTGGGATACTATTAGCCTATTAATTAATTATTATACTAAAATTAAGAGTAATACCCAATAAGGTCAAAATCAAACCAGTCTTTTATTCACTGGTGCACTTACCCTTCATCAATAATTCAGGTAAGCGCCTCCGTCTCTATAGATCATTCGCAATAGCCGCTGACGTTCAATATTATTTTAGCGGCATTTTACAATAGAATTCGCTGTTACACACCAAATTTATATTTAAAATTATTACTTTATCAAAATCCAGGAAACAGTGACTTATGAAACACATATTTAATTTATTATGAATGTTTAAAATGTAATTTTCGTAAATTGTATAGTATAATCAGTTGAAACATGAACGTGCAGATTAATAATTAAATGTTCTGTGTCATATTCGTATTTATATTTAAACAGTTTGCTGACAAGCATTTAAAGCGAGTACAGACTTAGAAAACGATTTTTTATCTATTTGGTACCCACAGTTAAGGAAAATTCTCAGAAAACCGACATTCTTACTTAATTAAAAATTGAAATGGCAAAACAAAGAAAGAAAAACGAAAAAAAATTAAACAGAAATAAAGCTTTGCCGCGTTGTTATAAGTTACTACTCTTTTCAATTTATATAATTAAGTTAAGATCTAACAATTTGCATTTCATAGCGAGAAAAGGCTTTAAGCATGTAGTAGGTAAAAAACAAATAGAAAATATTCCCAAGATTCTTTTCATAATAATAATTTTACTAAAAAAATACCTAAAAATATTATTATATTGTTAATATGAACTGGTAATTATATAAATTTCTATATAATTCTCGCGTTGTGAACGTGAGTTAGCGTCGGCATTTGTTTTGTCTTCACGCCTGAACGCCTCAATCGATCGTCGTAGAATTTGGAACGGGGATAGTTAGTGACACTGAAGTGGACAAAGGCTACTGCTTACCTTGGTCAAGTGGGCAACGCGTTTCATTCTTATACGGAATTTCAAATGTTTATATAATAATTTTTCTTGATTAAGTACTTTGAATATAAATAGTTGAATATAAATAGACTGATATCTTCGTAAAATATAAAAACGAATGTGACAAATGGATTTCATTTAAACTGTGTTTTTATGTTCTGTGTTTTATTTAAAAATGTATTTAAATGAAAGTGAAAGCAGAGACTCCAGTGATGGTCGAGTTCGTATTACCGTCCGGCGAAAATACAGAAAACGTGAAAATGGGTGAAATAAATATCTATATGTATAAGAATTAGATATTATTGTGGTGTTTTCGTATTAAATAAATATTAGTAATAATTACACATACTTATATAGTTATTAAAATATGTATTTAAATATTAACAAATAGTTTTCTTTTAATATGTATAGACATGCAAGATATCTATGTTTATATCCATGTATACCTTACATAATAAATGACCTGAGCTACTCAACTTTAGTAAACATCGTCAAAAATGATTCAGCAACTTTTCTATGACTAGGCGATATAGGTTTTCGGTCGCGTGCCTGTAGTATATATATATGCTTGCGTATATTTGGCAAAATCATATATGACATAACTATAAAATAATAGTTACTGGATAAATTAATATAATAAATAATAATAATAATATATAATATAATAATATTTTATGTAATTTACTGACGAAAACGTATTGAGTCTTTGTAACGTAATTAAGAATAATCCTCAACGAAATGGGAAAACATACAATGTGATATTATGAGAACATAAGTTTTTCATGCGGTACTTTTATAAAATAAGGCTTAATGTGGTAGAGCTCGTGTGACATTACCAACGCTTACTTAAAAAATGTGAATTTGCATATTTTATTTCTTAAATATTTTTGTTTAATCACATTTACCTGTCTTAAAGGCCTAATAAGATACCAATACAATGTAATATGAGGCGTGGCGCAGGGGCACAAAGTGTGACTGTAAAACCGACTGGTTGTGGGTTCGATCCCCACTCGAGGAGATGAAATATTTACTTAAATTTATGTTTCCATTTCTTCGCTCTGGTGTCGAGGACAAGCGCGGCGTTGAGTTCTGCCACTCAACACGCAATGCCTCCAGAATTCGACAGAAAATGGGGAACGGAGTGTCTTAACACTAGGTTCCCTCTGCCTACCCTGTAGTGTGCGGGATACAGCGTGAAGCTGATTTTTTATTTTTACAATGTGATATTTACTTACTATTACATTTATTTATTTATTTGTCGAGTACTGACAGGTCGTCCTGCCCACGCCAGTCACAGTCATTATAATGCAACATAATATTTTATGCAAATCGCCGATCGCTACGTGATACCTGAGACCTTGGTATGGATCTGTTACTTGAAACACGAAATACAATAGATAACAACTTTCATGCATTGTATGAAGCCGTAAACGTCGTTGTCACGAGTTAAGGTTGATTGTGTCGTAGGCTCACGTGCACTTGCGTTCTAACCCCTTTGTTTTTAACATTAACGTTACAACGATCTATAGGTACGTATGTTTGTTTATCGTGGCGCAAGTGGGAATGTACACGCGACAGTTTGTTGGTTCGATTTCCACTCGAGAAAATTTAATATTTAATATTTCCAATTCTTCGTTCTAGTGTCGAGGCAAAGCGCGGCGTTGAGCTCCGCCACTAAATATGCATTGCCTCCAGAATTCGAAACTTATTATATTACTTTATTTCAGGCAGTAATGCAAAGTAATTACATCATTCAATAAACACCTTTACATTTCAAATCCGTTGTAAAGGTTACGAAGCAACGGCCCAATCAAGCGTTATTCAAAATAAACGTAGCTAAAAAATATCATTTCCTTTCAAATGTATTTCGATATTATTTCACTGCTGGTGGCTACAAGGTTTTAGTGTGAATAAGTGTGTTTAATCTTTTGATTTTGACATTTTTTTTCACTTTTATGTCTTTCTATGGCACGATGATTTCAGCTTCACGCTATATCCCGCACACAGCAGGGTAGGGAAAGGGAACCTAGTGAAAGACACTCCATTCCCCACTTTCTGCCGAATTCTAGAGGCATTTCGTATTAAGTGGCAGAATTCAACGCCGCTTTTGCCGTCCAGTTTATTCCACGGCTCGGCCCTTAGATTAGTCTAATTTTTGTCCCCAGTCGCGACTTTACGTCGCGGCTGGTTATGTTTAGCAAAAAATTCCCAGCCCGCTCGACGGTTGTAAGCCAAGGTTCGAGCCCCGCAGGGGGCGCCCTTACAGTCGTCGACCCCCCTCAAGCAGCCAGGTAGTGCTTGCATTTCTTCTGGGACAGAGTACCAGAGGGTACTCTCTAATTAATAATTGAAATTTGTTCCCTACCCACCCGGTGTCGCTGTAATAGCCAATAGGGCTAACAGCATTAAACTCAAATTCGAAAAAAAAAAGGCGCTTTTGCCTCGACACCATAAATATTTCGTCTCCTAGTGTGGGGATCGAACCCACAAGCAGTCGGTTTTACAGTCGCACTTTGTGCCGCTGCGCTACGACCGGCTTCCTACCGGCTGTGTGCGGGATACAGCGTCAAGCTGATTTATTTATTTAAATAGTACGACGGACTATGTCATAGAAACTTACATAGAAGCTAATTTCATAGTATATTTTCCAATTCATGAGCCAAGTCCATCGAAATCTTAAAATTATAATGTAAAAAAGTGAACAGCATTCTTCAACATCTTAAAATTCATTTTGGTCTTCCCGGAAGTATTTCTTACAGGTATTTAAAAGCTGAGATTTTGCTCATTATATTCGTGGTGAAGTATTTTTAATAACACACTAGGGAAATAATGGCGGTAACGTCGAAAACGGTAATAAAATTCTTAACGTAGATACATTCGGCGCAGTCATTTAACTTGATATAAAATACTAATTACGAATTAAATTAATAATTGAAATTTGTTTTTATTTTTTTGTTTTCAGCGCGGTAATTAAATACGTAACGTTGATACAACATTATATTACATTTCTTCGCTCTGGCGCCAAGGCAAAAACCCAGCGTTGAGTTCCACCACTCAACACGCAATGCCTTGAAAAATTCGACGATAAGTGGGCAACGGAGTGTCTTAACTCTAGGTACTTTATAATTCCTGCTATATGCGTGAAGCTGATTTGGATATAAAATGTAAATGGGAAAAATTAAAGATTATTAAAGAGAAAAGATTATTAAAGTCCTACTATAAGGAGATTTATGCGATCAACAAAATTGATAAAAATATCCATATAAATATATTAAAAGACAATATCAGGTTATTATTTGATTGATACATAAATTCTTCCAGACTTTCTAAGTCCGAAAAATTTAATATAAGTCGATTAACAAATATAATTTTCTGCTTACTTTCGATTATCCTTTTCAAATGTTTCCCGGATATTTTTATTCCGGAGCTTTGTTGATGTATAAGCGCGTTAAACGCATTGTCGATATTTTTTCAATGTGCAAAATTACTTTAGATATATTTCTTCTATTGCTCTTGCAAATTTAAAGAGTCGATGATTTGAAAAATAACGTAATAAATATTTTAATATTAGTTCCTTATAAAAATGGAAGCGTTTACACGCACATGTCCCCCCCCCCCCACATAAGATACTATTAACTTTGCTAGCTTATTACTGGTAGCCTATGTTTTAAGGTATACGATGTAGGTGCTATTATATAATATTTCATTTCGCGCATTACATAATATGGTAAGAAACTTTTACAAATGATTATAAAAATTATGTCATTTGATCTAGATATATGACAATTTTATGATCATTGAGTATTTGTAAGAGATAAGATAAAGAAAATATGTTACGATTTTGGTGTAGCGTACAATATATCGTAACTCTTCGACTATTAGTATAGCTTCCGTCATAATAAAAAAGCTCTGGATAAGTCAAAAAACACAAGGGTGTGACTGTATCGCAACGGTTCTAGGTTCGATCCCACCCGAGTGAATGAACTGTTATTTATTAATATTTTCGTTTCTTCGCTCTAGAAACAAAGCAAAAAACCCGGTGTTGAGTTCCGCCACTCAACACGCAATGCGTCGAAAAATCCTGGTGAAAAGTGGGGTACGGAGTGTCTTTTCACTAGATTCCCTTTACCTATCCTGCTGAGTGCGAAATACAGCGTGAAGCTGATTTTTGATTTTATTAATAACGCAAATTATATTTGTTTCTTAGTTGACTACAGAATTTAAGCGCTCGGATAAGAACGAGCCTTTACGGGATAAATAATACAAACTTACCAACAAAAGTCGAAACGAAAGAAGGCTAGCTATCTAGGCTTACCTACATTTTACTGTGTCATATTCTAAATTTTAATTGAAAACCTTACATAGTTCTACTGAAATCTGAAATATTTTTTTGCTTTAGAGAGAAAATGGCGTATGCTGTAACACTCTTTTCTTTATTGCTCGTTTTGTCGGATTCTTCTTTTCACTTAGCGCGTGTACAAACATGATAAAATAACACATACCTAAGGGAAGTGGTATTTTGAAGGTATATTAGTATATACGCGTATATTTAGTAATATTATGTGGACTATAAGGTTATATGGAAAAATTAAATTTAATTTAGAAATAAAGGAATTTATTAGAATGATTTATATTGAGTTCTAAATTATAAAGCAACAAAAATGCACCCAAATGTTAATATTATCTTCTTTGTACGGTTACCTATATCTGTAATTAATTTTAATACAGAATTGCTTTGTTGGCAGATAATGCGCCTCGAGGCGTACGAAATCTGCGTAAAAGGTTTTTGCTTCAGCATAAATCATTAAGTAAAAAAAAAAATTACAAGCCTAACTTAGTAAACACTACGCATTTATACACTTATAAATATATATTTTTTTACAAATATTATTTTGAAATATAAAACAAAACCTACATTTAGGTATGACTTAATATATTGACTAATTCTAAAGTATAGTGATATAATCGCAGTCATATAATTCACTGAATCAATTAGTAAATGTAATAAAGATAGCTCTCTATCATTCGCTTGGAGTTTTGCCAAAATAAAACGTTTCTTATGGCTACAGGTGTATAAGCGATTTAGTAATTATAATGACTGACTAACAACTTCACGCTGTATCCCGCACATAGCAGGGTAGCGGGCAAAGAGAACCTGGGAACAGTTTAAGATACGTTTTGATTAACTTAATAACAATTCCGTTCCTCATGTCACGGCGATTTTTGGAAGCGTTTTATGTTGAGTGGCGGAACTTTACTTTCTTTATTACTATTAAGGTCCAGTTACACCAATTATGAATAAAGTTTGAGATAGTAATATAATACAAATATAAAAATATATAAACAAAATAATTATTTCTTATATTTTCAAGAATAATTTTCTCATGAATGAACGATAATAATAGGAAACAATTCATACGATTTGTTACCTTTTTAAATTACAAACAAGTATGTAAAAATAAAATGCATGTGTCAAATGTGTATCTACTAGATATTTCTATTCGAGATCTATGAAACCAACAATTACAGCTTGTCTGGCAGATAAGGCTGTCCGGAATTTTATCAGCCAGTGGTGAAACTGGCCTATTTTATTTTCTCAAGTGGGAATCGAACCCACAACCTGTCGCGTTTACAGTTACACGCCTGTGCCCCTACAGTCTTAGATCCATTGACTGATATTATAATATAATACATTAATATTATACGTATATTGTGAACATGAGAATGTGAAAACGAGTTATTACGCTTGTACGTAAATTATAAGATGTGAATTTCCTTAGATGTAAAGAAGTTGAAAATTATGAAGGCTGTGTTTAATTATCTTCATTATATTTTCAACAATATAAAAATAACCGCCGTGACTTGATTAAAATGATAATTTAACTATTGTTACTACATAACAGCATAATTATTGTTAAACAAAAAAATACAATAGAAAAAATTGTAATAGAATAAGTTGGATATTCTTCCGATCTTTTATTACCATTATGTCATGATGATAAGATATTATATTTATTGATATAAGTATGTACGTATAATAATTTAAGTAAATTGGTTTTATCTTCGTTATAATCCTTTGAATTCCAAATTCTAAGCGGTTTTCTTCTTTAAATGATAGACAAAGCGCTCGTATGTACTGTATAAACAGGAATAACTAAGTCGACAGCGTATATTAACGTTAAACAGTGAGCCATCGTTACAGTTCCCGTAAACCCATTAATATTTAAACAACAATACATTTACTTGACTCCAACCTTTGAAAAAGGGCAGGTAATTTGCGAATAAATACATATAAAGTGAAATTATCTCAGAATTTTATTTAGAACAAATTACCCATGTACTGGAGTTGATTTGGATAACAGAATAAAATTAGGAGTTTTGCTCTATTTTAGTAACTTCAAAGTATAATAGTATCCATCATATTGAAAAGTATCCATCACTTTCATGAATCTTTCATATATTTAATATAGAAATTATAATATAATCATTCAAGTAATAATGGGGAACGGAGTTTCTTAACACTAGGTTACCTCTGTCTATCCTGCTCTATGCAGGATACAGCGTGAAGCTGAATTTAAGTAATAATATAGTAAGTATAATAATGTGTTTTGATATGATAAATTTGTATTTATTTATTTTTACTGTATACGTAGTGAAATAATTCACATAATATACTAAAATAACATAATAAATGAATAGTATGTTCGGTTAAGTTTTTACGTTGTATATGTAGTTGTATATAATATGACCCTGAATTTTAATGCTGCACAAGAAAAACTCAATTATTATTAACGAAGTACGTTCGTTTACTAGAATTTTAAATTATGTTTGTACAATATACAGTGTATCCTAACTGGAAATAACAGTTGATTCTATGGATTCAGTATATTGAAAAGCTAATACTATTAATTTGGCTATAGTATAAAATTTAGAAAAGAATAGCACTATATAGTCAAAAAATAAATACTTACGACTTTATTCGAAGGAATATCAAATACTGAGGAAATATGTTAGTGATTTAAGATAATTAAAATAAAATTAAAAAAAATGATATAAATATGCATGTAAGATTTCCAAAACCAGCTGAAATTAGAAGCGCCGAAGACGATACACTAGATTTTATTGAACGATCACAGATCTGCCATTTTAGTAAACAAAGGGGGGGATCGAGTACATGATTCGACTAATGAAATGTAATCACTGCCACTCTAGGTTTGAGGTCTGAGAATAGATGCAACTGCTTTACCGGCTATTGTAGACCACCTTCCTTCTTGGTTAAAGTGTCCATGCAATGATGTTAAAATTGCGAATTGCTGTAAGAATATTTCTTTATCATAAATCGTTAGTGGCAATCGTTAGTGGCAATCAAAGCAGTTTACTTTATATTACAATTTGCTTTTTAATTGTGCCAGTAGCAAAGCCTCGGCAACTACTATATGCAGTGATCTATCATGATGACATATCAGGTCCATTCAATTTAACCATCTTTGTACATATTGCTTTCCAAATATTCGCAATTTGTGGCAAAAATTACTTTTGCCGAATATCGTCTTTCGATGACAAATTCCTCCTTATAAAACTTTTCTTCGGCTCAATTTTCATCACTTCAGCATAAAGTGGGCCACGTGTATATTCTTATAAGATCGTTGCTATGTTGTTGATATCAACACATTAATCTAGATAAGTAGATCATATTGGGGATCATCTCGAGGTCGATTTAGATAAGAGTCATAATAGTAAACGCATTTTGCATATGAAATATAATTTATTACATACTATTTTTTGTATATAAAATATGTATTGCACATACAAGTAATAAATAATTACCACCCACACTTTTATTTTACATAATTGTGTTACTACGTACAATATGTTTTTATAACCACATTATAACAACAATAAGTATTAATATTGTATTACACGTACATTTAGTTTAATGTCTTTTAATATATTATCTATAATATAATATTATTTTTATTCTAGTACAAACAACATACATAAATGTCATTAAGGGCAGACGTGTGTTTGCTCTACGAAAATAACATTAAAAACAAAGCTCTTAAAAATTGATAATTATCCAAATCTACTTGTGACATACATACTCATACATTATGTAAACAAAATAGAATTATGATGTAAGGATAGTAATTTTTTCATACAAAATTGTTCGAGCTCGCATTGACTGGAAGAAAATGGAGAAGTAGGATTGCATACGACATCCATTGTAGGATTTGTATACAGCAAGTGTTTACCTGAGGCTAGGACGAGCTGAGGCGACCGCGGAGGCGGAGGCGGCGGACGGCGTCGGGCCGCGGGGCGCGTGTGACCGCGCTTACCAACCGACTGTGACTGCCGTCGCCGCCGCCAACAGCCGCCGCGCTTTGCCCGGCCTGCGCTTATCGTCCGCCACTGCTATGCACTTTCCAATAACGATTTAAATCCTTTTAATTACTCATTTAATTGGGCTCCTAATTTGCTATCATATTTGCGATTCACTATTAATGTTTTAAAAATATCCGAATTTTATCGCGAACGGGGAGGATCCATTAAGGACTACGTTGAACTCGCAAGAGTAAACTGCATACTTGTATTTCCAACAACAAATAGTTTAGTAGAGAGGACCAAGCGAGCAGAAAGAATTGAAATGAACTCAGTTTTAAAATATAAGGAGCAAAGCGAAGTAATTACAAAATAACAATTTTCTTTTTTGGTGGAAATGTGAGCCAAAAAGAGTCCGTTCCGCCTTAGCTTTACCCGTTTATTTTTCATTGGCGGTGGAAACCGGGCTTGATATTGATATAAGTCAGTATACGTTGTACGAAGTATGAATGATTCCACTTCAGTTATTTTAACAAGATTTACATCTATTCCATATGAATAAAATAAATATAATGAAGTATGATATTTGGATTAAACTATTTGGGTTAGTGAATGTACACCTATATTATTTGTATGTATATTATTCGCTCGAGGTTTAAGGATTAGGGTAAACGGGGGAAGTTGTCCAAACAAACTATACTATTGTGACGAATCGCTTTAAGCCATTACTGAAGTAATGATCCTGTTCATTATGCAAACGCGAATATAAACGGTGCTCCAGGTTTAAATAATAACGTAATAAGAAATAACTCGATGAAAATACATCATTGTTTATATGTATAAACGCCATTTATGTATAATAGATTTAGAATGTTACAATGAAATAATGAAACGACATATGCACTCGCTTCAAATATCTATCAAAACTTGGATAAAAAGATATAACGTGGTGCTATGATATTATCAATAACATCATTTGGGGTAACTATACGCAGTGGGTAAGTGAGCGCACTGTCTGTATCAATATCCCAACACGGGGTAAGGGTGTACATTTGGCCAATTTAAGAGCCAATGTTAATAGCACAAAAGCGTTATGTCAATATACTGCACCCGCTTCTTATACTAATAATATGCTTAAAATACTTTACGTTAATTGAATTGAAGTTTACAAAATAAAAAAAAAACTATGTTACTTGTCAAAGTTTTATCAATTAGCGGATAAAATGATTAATATCAATAAATCACATATTCCTTCGGTTAGACGTTAGCGTAATTTGTTTGAGTTTTGATATCACAGAAAAGTTTGCGCGGGTAAATGAATGCATTACAATCATGGAACACTTATAACAGACCAATATACGTACAAATTTTAAATTTAGTAAAAAAATGCTTTAAAGTTTTAGTTTCCATTGTCAGTATTGGATATATGTAATAATTAGTTTGATCTCAGGTCGAAATGCTTGACTATGGTATTATTATTTTATATTTAAGGAAATATTGATTACTTTTAGATAATACTAGCGGCCCACTCGCGGCTTCGCTCTCATACCACCTATAATACTTTTATTACGCTGCATTGGCCAACAGATTAATACATACAGTCATGAACACTACGTGGCCGTATGTTAGGACGTCATCGGCGGCAAGGGCGCCCCTCACGGGACTCGAGCCTAGGCTTGCGGCCGTAACAGAGCGTTGAATTATTTTAAAAGTGCATGCTATAAAAGCCTAAAGAAGATTATCTATATTAATTTTTTTTGATGATAAGATAACTTTAGTAAGTTTCAATATATATGTGAAATAAAAATCGATGAAATATCACCTTACAATTTTCAAATATTTTTTGTCACAAAATGCCTTATTGTCACTTATTTATAAGAGATAAATATATGGCGCCCCAAAGTTTATTTTAGATCTAATAAAATTGAATATGTTTGTCATACAACGTACTGACATATAATAAGCTATATGTGCAACGCACGCGCTTAAAGCAATTTTAAAGCAATTCTGTGGCGTTAGTTATTATTGTTATTTCGTTATTTAAAGCTAAGACTTACACTGTAATGTTATATAGCGTATAGAAGAATGCAGGTTTCATACAAAACAAAAAGAAAGTAAATCAGACCAGTAGATCCAGAAAATACTTACAAACAAACAAACATACAAACAAACAAACAAATTCTTCCGCTTTATTATATTAGTACACATAAGTAAAAAAGTTTATTATTTTTAAGACAATCAATGCGTTCGCTTACGAGAATTGCGTCTACTTGCCCCACATGAATGCACACACTTACCCGCAATATATAATAAGTAGGTCAAACGTGCGCATTCCAACTGTTGGTTGTTTTTTAATATTTCCTAAGATTTTTTAAAATTTATTGAAAAAATAAATGGTTCTTCCGAAAATGCTTTTATTTCCTAATATTACTATTCTATTGCACAGTGGGATTTTAAAGGTAAAAGTTCGCCCATTTGACCCGAACGACTCTATAGTCATTTGTAATTAAAAATTAAAACTTGATTTATTTTTAAAATCAATATAAAGACCGCAACCGACATTACATATCTATTACAAAGCGAGCACGTGCTATTTAGATTTTATTGATTTTTTTAGGCTGTAACTACTGTTTGCATTGTACATTACTAAGAAAAATACTCTTTCAATTTTATGTGTATTATTTTTACTTCGGTTTATCCTGAACAAATGTAAATAACACGCACAATAACATTCCAAGTGCCGGAGGTAGCTTTGATCGCAGGTATATATTATAGACTATAGCGTTCCTCAATGTGGAGTATTTCACAAAAGAAGGATTTTTTAATTGGTACTTGTAGATCTTCAGAGTAGCGCGTTCAACTGAACAAACTGTTTAATTTTATAATATCTATGCCAGTCGTGGCGCAGGGGCACAAAGTGTGACTGTAAAACCAACTGGTTGTGGGTTCGATCCCCACACGAGGAAATGGAATATTTACTTAAATTTACATTTCCATTTCTTCGCTCTGGTGTCGAGGCAAAGCGCGGCGTTGAGTTCTGCCACTCAACACGCAAAGCCTCCAGAATTCGGCAGAAAGTGGGGAAAGGAGTGTCTTAACAGTCTTAGGTTCCCTTTGCCTACCCTGCTGTGTCCGGGACACATCGTGAAGCTGATAAAAAAAATATGGATAGAAAAGTTGCTTGTCATGGTCTCACTTTTATAAGTATTTGTACTTCATGAAAAAATATTAAACTTGGCTCGAAATAAATTGAAGGGTAAGTAAGTGAGTAACATATGATATTTATTTTCTTTTAAATTCAGCTTAGCCCTGAAAGAGTAATTTATTTTAGAGTACTTTATATCATTCCTAATATGAGTCTGTATGATTATAATTACTCAATTTATTTAATATAAGTGAATATTAAGACTTGTGAATGCGCCGGACCAATCTAGTCTTCTACATTTTATCGTAATATATCTTACTGTTATTAGATTGTTGAAACACAATATATGATAAATCATTTTGTTTTTGACAAGCTTTAAAAGTAAGTCTCAGAAGAACGTTTAAAGTTAATTTTTCTTCTCATAGCACATTTCATCTTACAAAGCAGTTTTAATTTACCGCTTCATCTTGCTTTATTCTATCTTTGATATAATATCATCCAAGTAACGTTTTTCAATAGTTAATAGTTATACCTACAAGTTACCTTGCAGTAGGTAACGCGTTACGTTAAATTCTGTTGCTCCAAAAACTTAAACTAAGCTTTTGTTTGTTATTTCTCAATTTTAAATAGATAAATACATATTTAGGTATATATAATATATAATAAAAAATATCAGAACAGCAAAACTTACGACCTCTACGTCAATTAATATGTACTTTTAACTATGGCTTTAACAGCGTGGTCAAATTTAAATATTTAATAGTATCCATCACATAACCGAAGCTCTCCACCTCTTCCATTTTTGCAACATTTTCCATTGTTACTCTTACTGGTCGTAGCGTTATGTAATGCAAGCTATGACCGTCCTCAGTAAATCGGTTATCCAATGCAAAAATATTTAATTCGAGCTAGTTAGTAATTACCGCCGTGTGATCCCGGCCTAGAATAGGATCATCCTGGTACTGGTGGTGTCGTAAGAGGCGACTAAAGTACGTGTGGTAGAGTCACGTCGCCAGCAATAGCAACACGCATGGGCAGACTCGACCGGATCATTACCACCCCCGGCATTTAAAACCGGCGTGAAGTAGTGGCTTTATGCCACTGCGTTTCGCATCAGGTAATGCCGGGCTCCGGCGCCCAACCCACCTTACAGGCAGGCAACGCACCTGTAGCTCCTCTGGTGTTGCACGGGGTCGTGGGCGGCGGTAATCACTTACCATCAGGTGACCCGCACGCTCGTTTGCCTTGTCTTTTCCATAAAAAAAAAAAATACTGAGAGTAGCGCGCTTGATCAAACAAACTCTTCACCTTTATAATATTAGTATAAACAGTATAAATACAGATGACATTTAATGTTTAACGTAGACTTTTACAATCTTCAACGATTCTATAATTATTATTTTACCAAATATATAATATGTATTATTCATATATTACAATGTCATAAAAATATCAAAGATATTCAAAGTAAATAAATAAAAATATATCGCTACAATATATCGCTCAGATAATATATCAGAGGCCTGTCGTGGCGCAGGAGAACAAAGTGTGTAAACTCGACAAGTTACTCGACAAGCGTGGGTTCGATTTAATAGCAACTTCAAATAAATGTACTACATTTATACGAAAATTATTTAGTAAAATATATAAATCAATTAACAGAATAAATAAAACAATAAATAAATCCCGCATACAGCAGGATAGGCAGAGGGAACCAAGTGTTATGACACTCCGTTCCGCATTTTCTGCCGAATTTTGGAGGTATTTGAGTGACGGAATTCAACGTCTTGTTTTCCTCCACACCAGAGCGAAGAAATGAAAATATACATTTAAATAAATAGTGCTTTTCCTCTAGTAGGGATCGAACCCACAACCCGTTGCACTTACAATCACACACGCGTGCCTCTGCGCTACGACTGGCATCAGTGTTAGAATATTATGCAAATTTAAGATTTATTTCGTTTTTATTGTAGGTGTTCCCGGCAGTCTGTATTCTATACAATACCTCGGCAATGTATAAAATACCTGGGGAGTCAAGGCAGTTTACGAAAAGATATGAAAATTATTGTCACTACATACTTTACCTAGGTAATAAATAAAATTTTTAAATATTGTATAAAATAAGTTTTAAATTTAAATTAGGTTACTACATATGCAAGCCCTCAGGTCCATCTTTTTTTTTCGAACTTAAGGTTATTGTTGTTAGCCTGGCTTTTACAGCGACACCAGGTAAGTAAGGTAGGGAAGAGGGTATTCTGTCCCTGGAAAAATGCAAGCACTTTGTGGGTGCCTATGAGGAAAGGCGGAAAAAGAGTTTCCTGAGGACTCAGACCTAGGCTAGCGGCCGTCGTCGTACAAACATGAAGTAGATACCTACGTAAGGTATAAAATAAACAATATTTCATGTATTCTATAATATATATTGCCGAGGTTATTTTATAGAATACCGAATTATAGAGATTGCCAGTAACATATGCAATATTCGCTTTATTATATTTGATGCAAGTTTATTTAAAAGCCTTGACAAAGGATTTGCTCAGTATGCTTGAAACATCGCGAACTACGTGAACTTCTATTGAATTTAAATTTTTCCACTTATTGGTATATTTATTATTGACAAACTATTATAGTTTTTTATTTAATAACGACAATGTATGATATAAACTACATTGGGTAATGGCAACAGTAATCAGCTTAAGGTGCTTTCTTATTTTTATCACACATATAAAAACACACACACACACATATATATATATATATATATATATATATATATATATATATAAAGGCTTATATATATATAAAGCTTAAAATAATAATTACAAGAAAAATAATTAAATAAATTTTAACTAACAAAATATATTTTTTTTGGTTATCTGAAAATATGTTCGAATTCCTTTGAATTAGCCAAAAATAGAAAAAAAATCTTCAATTAACGACATTGATAAAAATAATTGTTATACACATCTTTCGATAAATAAAGAAAACCAGTTTAGAGGGTTATTTCGACAAAAATAAACTAACTTTGAATAGCTTCATAACATTACTTAAAAGATATATTTAGTAAATTATAAAATTACGAGAATTTAAGAAACTTATATTTATATCATTATTATTATTATTTATTTATTATTATTATCTTCTGAATTGTCGATCGAAGGGATTGTCGGTTGCTGGTACTATTACTCTGTAACCCAATAACCAAGCCATGATAGACATTTTTTCTATAATATAAATAAAAATAAACTTGATGTTGAAGAACTTGAACTAGAACATTTGAAAATCACGAGCAGATAATCCAATTTATTTATATACATACAGCTTTACATTTTAAAAGCCTTTTAGTGGCAATGTTTACATTTCATGTTTTGATGTTTAAACTTTATTTCATTTAAAGCTTAGCCATATTGTAAATATACTTTGTAATTTGTTTACAATGAAAGCATTCGTTGCATTTGGTTTTGACAGTTTTTTAAATCATTATTTATGAGAAAAAAATTACCATATAAATCATTGAGCTAGATAAAATAAAATGTTATAAATATATCGGCGTAGAGTTCCGCCACTCAATACGCAATGTCTCGAATACAAGCGAAAAATTAAGAACGGAGTGTCTTAATATTTGGTTCTCTCTGTCTACTCTGATATATGCAAAATACAATATAGAGTTGAAAAGTATAAAATTACATGACATTTTTATCTAAACACATAATCAGGTAGAGGGATTACAGCGTCAAACATTTCGGTCACGGCATACTTTTTTCTTATCCTCCTCTTCATACATGCCCTTCTATGGGTCGTCATGTACACGACATTCTTATGATATCGATACATCGTTTCCAAAGGTCAAACGAGATCTCTCTCTATGATAGAGAAGGCAGAGAGAGACCTAGATACAAAAGAAACGAGCGAGTAAGTTATTAATGAATGTAAGTAATAAATTGTACTATTTTATATTGGTATGGTATTTTTAAAGTTAAAATTTAAATATTGACTTTTGATTCCATTTTAATCAATTTCAATTATCTCAAATACTGCAACGAATACATATTTCTCTTACTTCACTCGAAAAACTACCTACTATAAACAAGATGTTTCATAAATAAAAAAAAAAACCATCAGATTATATTATTTCATTTAGAATAAAATTTTAAACTGACTGAACTTAAAAAGGGGGATTCATTGGTAAATTCCAAATTTAACAATTCTGATTTCTCTGAAATAAATTTCGATAATATTTGTATTGGAATATAACTGTAGTATTTTTTCATGGTAGCAAAATGAAGCTTTTCAAGAGCATTATACATATTAACACATTTGTTTTCAGAATAACGTGTGATTACTTGTAGTGTTATAAAATATTTTTGTACTACTTTATTCTATTCAAAAAATCAGCTTCACGCTGTATCCCGCACACAGCAGGGTAGGTAGAGGAAACCTAGTTTTAGACACTCCGTTCCTCACTTTCCGCCGGATTCTGGAGGCATTGCGTGTTGAGTGGCAGAACTCAACGCCGCGCTTTGCCTCGACACCAGAGCGAAGAAATGGAAATATAAATTTAAGTAAATATTTCATCTCCTCGAGTGGGGATCGAACCCACAACCAGTCGGTTTTACAGTCACACTTTGTGCCGCTGCGCCACGACTAGCCTCAAACTTTATTCTATTAATTGTTAATAATTAAAAACTTAAGGTTATTACAATAATCTCAATGATTTTGAATAATAAAATAGTTCTTCATAGGTTTATTATTCAAAATCATTGAGTTTAATGCAGTAAGATTTAACAAAACCGACAAAGCTACAATTTAATGGTAGCTACAGATTCTCAGAGCCTATATTGAACGGCGGGCTTGCGCATGTCGAATCGCCTTACGAATCCTACATTGCAATGCTCTTTATTAAAATTGAAATTGGATTATGATCATTTGATAAATCATTGCTTCATTTGTTTTGGTTTAGATAGTTTTTAGACCGTAAATAAACCTTTATGTATAAATAAACTTTAAACTCATTTTGCAATGATTATTATATTTTAGTATTATTATTATAGAGGTAGGATTTCGATTATTATTTTAGCATCACGCGTTCCCCTTCAAATATCAGGGTACGCAGGGGGAAACTAGAATTAAAACACAGCGTTCTCCACATTCCGCCTAATTTTCGAGACATTGCATATGTATACGTACTTTAAGTGGCGGAGCTCAACGCCGAGCTTTGTCTTATTATCAGAGCAAGGAAATGAAAGTGAAAGTTTTTTAAAAAATTGTTTCATTTTGATTAAAATTATTATAACATACATACTTTAGTCGAATACCTTATATCTATAATGGATTTCTTACTTTCTTAGGAAGCTTTTAGTTTATATGAGGAAATGCGCCGTCCGTATACTACGGATGGTATCGATTGTGAAGAGGCACGTTCAGTTCACAAGTAAGTAAACATTGTTTGTATTATTTCTAAATACGTTGTCTAGTACATTTGACAGTATGCCTGTATCATATTTATTTTAAATATACTTGGTGGGTAACGGAGTGTCTTAACGCTAAGTTCTCTCTGCCTACCTTGCGGTGTGGGATACAGCGTGAAACTGTTTTTTTTTTATATTTAGAAAGTATCAGAACTATGGAATAATAAAAACAAACTATTAGACACCTTTAAGTTTATTCATCGACATTATTATTATTATTATTATTCAGTATATATTATCTATCTTATTATTTGGTAAAATGTAGCATAAACACTAATTTCAGTATTATTAAATTGGTTTTATGCTAACTAATCTCCGTCAAAACTAAGTTCAGATAAAAGGATTATATGGACGTGTGCTGAGAAATGTATGAAGTGAAATGTAGTACACATCATATTCATTGATTTTCCTATCCCCCGGTTTATATTATGTCTATCTAGAACAAATTCTTTGTTAAATTGAAATTATCTCAAACAAGTGTTTAAAGATTCATCTCTATTTCTACAGGAAAAAGAACTGGGTGGATAAATACAACAAAATTATAAACATTATACGTAGCCAAAAAACCTTTTTCCACATCGTCGAGGACATTGTCTTTATTAAAAAAAATCAGCTTCACGCTGTATCTCGCACACACCAGGGTAGGCAGAGGGTTTTACAGTCACACTTTGTGCCTCTGCGCCACGACTGGCCTCGTTTCATTTCGTCGTCTTTATTTATTTGTCATCATTTAGCGTGTTGACTTTGTATTCAATTATTTTACTTATATAATATTTTATACTTGTAAAATGTGGTTTTTAAAAGCAGTTTAACTTACAAAAATAATTTAAATATTCATTTAAAACTGGTACAACTTTTAGTTCTAAAGGCTGGTGGAATTTATTTAAAGCTTTCGTGCGACCGTCGCATTAACAATAAGCTAATCTAATAAATTGTACTTGTATTGAGAATTAGATTTGTATTTAGTTCACTGTTACTGTTAGATAACATAGCTTTAAACATTTTTAGTATATTTACAAATAAATACTTAAAGGCCAGTCATGGCGCAGCGGCACGAGGTGTGACTGTAAAACCGAATGGTTGTAGATTCGATCCCCACTCGAGGAGATGAAATATTTACTTAAATTTATATTTCCATTTCTTCGCTCTAGTGTTGAGGACATGCGTTGAGTTCTGCCACTCAACACGCAATGCCTCCAGAATTCGGCAGAAAGTGGGGAACGGAGTGTCTTAACTCTAGATTCCTTCTGCCTACCCTGCTGTATGCGGGATACAGCGTGAAGCTGATTTTAAGTATATACTATTATTACTTGTAGGTACCGATGTGTAAATGTAAACATATTGATGAAACTAATACATATTAAGAAATATTTGGCTTGATGACAGAGGTCTAAATGTTAGCTACCTTGGCAGTTCACCTGAAGATCATATAAGATTTATTATCAGTTCCTTCAGAGAAACAAAGTAAGCAAACAGTATATAGATATCATTTAATGATTAATGATTGATTCCCTTTCAACTGAATTGAATTCGACTGTCATATTCAAGATCTTCATATAGGCAGGCTAGGCAGAGGGAACCTAGTGCTAAGACATACTGTTTTTTTTTTGTAATCCGTAATGAACATTTTATCTATTGTAATCAATTAAGTCAAATTTATTTACAATGTTTATTTTTATGCATGTAGATTTAGATTATAGTGTTAGATTAAGTTAGTAAGTGGCAACTGAAGTGAATAACTGGACTTTCTTAAGCAGATATTGTATAAATATAGAAATATATGTATGTAATAACATAAGTCTAGTTCTAAGTAATATCTATAGAAAAAGTATTAAAAGAAANTTTAATCATAAGTGAATAGCAAGCTAAAATAGGCTAAATACGAAAATATTTTTTAACATCACGCTGTATCTCGCATTAAGCTGGGAGGTGGAGGGAATCGGGAACTTAGTATTAAGACACACGTGGCGCAGCATTTGCGTGCGCGGTGCGACTATTAGCACGAAAGGTTCTGGATTCGGTTCCCACTCCAGAAAATAAAACTTTTAATATTTTCATTTTCCTCGTTAACGAGGCAAAGTGCGACGTTGAGTTCCGCCACTCAATACGCAATGTCTACGAAATTCGTCAGACTACGAAATTCGTCAGACAGTGGGAAACGAAGTCTTAGGTTTCTTCTGGCTACTTGCTGTTGCTATGTGAAGGATACAGTGTGAAGCTACGAAAATCTATAACTAAATATTTGGCTAATCAGCTCGCACGCCGCCTCGACACCAGAACGAAGAAATGAAAATATAAATGTATAATAAGTAAATATTTTATCTCCTCGAGTGGGAATCGAACCGACAACCAGTCGATTTTACAGTCACACTCTGTGCCCCTGCGCTACGACTGGCTTCACTAATAGTATATACTTAGCGATATATTATTCTGTTTTCTACTCTAAACAACACTTTATTTTTTGATACATAATTAATATCCAAATCTGTATTTTCTAGTAGCGTAATAAAAGATTTTGAAGACAATAGTATCAAAATAAACGTTAACTCCTATTAACTCCAGAGGAAAGACGATCCCAACATCATCTACTTATTATGTAATTGAACGTTGGCGTTCTCTATTTAATGGAAGGCTGGATTGACTTGATTGAATTAGAAAAAGTATTCTGTATGCATATTAGTTTTACAATCTAAATTGAAATATTCTTAGTCAAATAGACAGTTTTCAGTTAATTAATATCATTTCAATTAATTCATATCTACGATATTGTCCCAACGGAAGTCGTTCGTAAGTGGTTTCTAAATCGATCATCCTGAAGCAAGACAGCGTGAAGTACGTTTATTTTATGTTTATAAAAATCTTAGGCATTTCCACCTATGTATGTAACTAACTCTACCATATGGTTATATATATTAAAATTGTTTATAATTTGGGTGATTATGGTGGTAGTCATTACTTACATTACTATATAACGTAGCTGTACCACAAAAGCAATATTGTTCTTATTTATTTATATCATATATACATTGTTGTATCCAACTATAATAATAACATAAAGAGATACCTTTATTTAAGTTCTAATGATTATGATTGAAAATTAAAAAATAAAGAAATGTTCCTAACTATTTCCTTCTAGATTAGCATTTACTTATAGTTATGTAATTAAATATATATTGTAATTTGTAAAATTGTGGTACGGCAAAGTGTAGAATTTCACCATTCAACACACATTGTTTCTCTCTTCTCTCTTTTTCTCAAATGAAATGACTTTACACCATATTTTTTTGCCTAAATTATGAGTCTAACTAAGAAAGAGATGTGAGAAACTGATAGCAAACGTGCAATGGTGCAGCGCAACATCCTGCGTTATTAAAATACACATAAGAGGTTATTCAAATAAACAACACACGGAATCATGGAAACAATGTTGTCTATGAGATATGTATAAGTAAAATTGGAAAGTCTACCTGTAATTACAAAATAACCGTGTTTTTAAGTGCATTTATAATAGTTATTTACACGATATTAAAATATAAACAAAAAAAAATGTTGTCTGTCTTTCTGCTTTACCGGGCTAATCTTTCTACTGAACGAATTTTATGGAACTTTCACTGAAAGATTGTGGGGCATCATATAGGCTGATTTCTATCCCGGAATCCCCGCGGGATCGATTGCTGTGCGCGCGTTCCTGCCGCCTGCCTAGATATAGGGACATGAAATAACTATATATTTTACTATTAAATACGATAATTTTTAAATTTAATTTCCATTTATTAAGTAAATGTAGTGATGTTTTAAGTGTATATACATACATATATAGATAACCACAACAAAATAATCAAATTAAATACATTTCTTTGTCTACTACTACATCTCTTTGTCTCTTACAAAATAAAAGTATAGAAAAGTCAATTCTATACATAAAGCTAAAGTGAAGTGAAGCTAAAAAACCCTTAGTAGAGTAGATTTTTAGTTTGTCTATCTGTCAGTTAGTTTTTTCGAGAATACCAATACTGGACAGAATTGAATTAATTTTGGTATGGTTAAAGTTTAGAGTCTCGAGGTACAATTTTTTTCGGATGTATCCCGATATAGACAATAAAAGCTTAATAAATAAATATTCATATTAAATAGTAAAACTTTGCAATGTTTCGCAACTACAAGTACTTAATATTAATTTATTTATGCATACTGAATAGATTGAATCAAACCGACATACCACGAGCACGAACTATTAGACTATCTAAATTAAAACTAAACTTTTTTTTATCAGCTTCACGCTGTATCCCGCACACAGCAAGGTAGGCAGAGGGAACCTAGTGTTAAGACACTCTGTTCTCCACTTTCCGCCGAATTCTGGAGGCATTGCGTGCTGAGTGGCGGAACTCAACGCCGCTCTGTGCCACGACACCAGAGCGAAGAAATGAAAATATAAATGTGAATAAATATTTTACTTCCTCGAGTGGGGATCGAACCCACAACCAGTCGATTTTATAGTCACACTTTGTGCCTCTACGCCACGACCGGCCTCTAAAACTAAACTTATTATAACAAAAACATTGTCAGATTTCTTGTATTAAAGTACACTTTAATTTCGTCGTCGTAGTCTTCAATTCGTGTGAAGACTACGACGAAGTAAGTAAAACGTTGACGAAAAGTAGGTAAAACGTTGTCACTATATGTTTGATGAGTCATTACGAATGTGTTTTGAAAAGTATGTGAGACGCAATCTCCCTGTCTATATCCGTAAGGGCATATTGCCAAAAGCCCCCGGGAAGCGCTACCTGAACACCGCGAGTTATTGACGCATCGCAAATTCTTCTCAGATATGTCCAACACAAGCGTCAAATATCGGTTCTATAAATAAATATTAATAAAATAATAAAAACTATAAGTAAATATTAATACTATCAGATTAGGGCTTAACACTAGAGCTTGATCACAGGAGAGCTTGATTTTTTCTGGGCATATAATACAAAAATTGTTCATTTTTTTTGTTGTGCTTCGTTTTTGTAACCTTTAAGATCTTTTATCTTAAGAAACCTTGACTGTGCGATGTGTGGTGTTCCTTTCCAGAATTAAATTTTCAGTTTCATAAATGTCGTAACTCTATAACTCTATTATCTGAGATGCATTTCTAAAAATTTTGCAGGGCTATAGCGACTCACACCAGACAATTAAAGTTTTTGAGTGTTTTAATATAATAATTAAATCGGGTCACAGACCAAAACTAATTCAATTTTCCTAAGATCAAGGTGCCTAAGTTTAAGTAATCGAAAGGAAAGATTGTAAGGCATTATACATACTAATCAAAATGTTTTAAGAGGTTTTAAATTTTTATTTTTACGTTTTACGTTCTGTGGTCATTAGCACTAAATATGTAAATAAATTACCTAAGCTTATATCGGTATGAACAAGCATTCCGGAAACTTAGTTTAAAATAATATGAAGCATCATACCAACCCACATTTTAAAATTTTATTTACTACTATCAAGAAGCGTCGAACAATTGTTTCAAACAAGTATAAATACATTGAAGAATGTTGCAAGTTTTATTTAAACCATATAATATGAAATGAATAAATTTATTATATTGTAATAAAACCTATTACATTTTCTGGACAGATTTTTTTTACTATTAAAGTACTATTTATTTAACCTGCATTAGTATTCAATATACTCCTTTAATAGTAAGTAAGTTGTGTCACAGTTACATGACAGTTTTGGAGAGCAGTTTAATGAATTCTAAAATAGATTATTGTTAATAGTAGTGGCTAGGGACTGGGTATGGCGTGAGTAAATTAATTTAACATTTGATTCGTCCATTATTGATGGTACAACCATATATAATCTGTTACACTTTTGAATTGAAGACTGGTTTAACAATTGTTACAAATGCACATAGCAGGATAGGCAGAGGGAACCTGGGAACTTATTTAAGACACTCCGCTCTCGTTTCCCACTTTCCGCCGAATTCTGGAGGCACTCTGACACTCAACACGAAATTGAGTGTCGGAACTCTGAGCGCAGGCACAATGGGATACATTAAAACCATATATATATGAAATTCTTATGTATAGCAAAACAATTCAAAACAATTTTAAAAAAAAAAACTATTCTATTGCTTCTCAAGATTAGCGCGTTCAACCAAACAAACTCTTTAGATTTATAATATTAAGAAAAGACAAAATTCTGTAAGTACAAAATATACATAAATTTTAATAGCAACGTGAGTTCCAAAGAATAGATTAAAACTGCTAAAAATGGACCAACGTAGCAGCAGCAATTATTTGAAAAGATTGTACATTACTCATAAAAGTAACATTGCAAATTATTCATAAGAATAAGTTGCAAAATATGCAACTTATTTTATGAATAATTTGCAAAAAATATATTAAATGAGTGGATCACGCGTGTACGTTTACCTGCGTTTTTTTTTTAATAAAAAAAGTACAAAGTAAAATTACGGTTTTTTGCACATTTTATAAAAGCATAAAATATTTTTTTTATTGTTTAAATTTATTTCTAGCTAATATAATGAAGACATATATGAAACGTAGATGTACATTTTATTTTGTATTTGAAAACTAATGTTTTTTTGAACATAATGTAAGTTTCTTCTGATCCCTATAAATACGATATGCTACATAATATGCTACCGCATCTATAAGTGTTGAAAGAAATTGAGAAGAAGAAGATATAAACGGCATGCGTTAATACAAAATACTATAACGTAGGTTTGATAAAGACACACATCAGCGTCTCCAGCAAAGTAAAAAGCAGGAAACGAGCAATGTGTATTGGACACGAACCATTTTAAGGTACTTTTCAGCCCTTCTTGACTCGTCGTCTATTGCATAAAATTTTTAATATTTGTTAAAACCTCCTAACTTGTAATTTATATAAAATTTCAAAAATTAAACTCAAATAGTTGACGTACTAAAGCTATTCTATTATACACATATATATATATATATATATATATANTATATATATAGAACAAAAATTAAAACTGATAACCATCAATTTCAAGAAAGTAAAAAATTTATGTATGAAAGTTAGATCAAAAAACGAAGGAAAATATAGCGACTTTAAAAATAATAAAGTATCAATGATTAATAGTAATAATTTCTGCACAAAAAGTAATGGTACCCCATAAAAAACATAAATGTGTAATGCGAAACAATTAAGCAACCTGGTTGTTTACTTGGTCTTGGTTGGTTACATCAAACTATTATAAATACTAACCTAATAGACAACCACATGAACTGGTGTATACCAGTACAAACTGGAAGTACACTAACTTGCAAATATAATAAAGCTTGTACGTAAAAAATTGTCGAGTAAAATTCATAGTTTGAATTTTTTGTCGATTGAACACAGAACGCCGAGTTCTGTGTATCTCATATAGTTCTCAATTTCTTTTGTTAAGATAAAACGATGTAGAGTAAGGTAGAACGATGCATTATTTATTTAATATTTACTTGGCTCTCATTTCACATTAATGTTTTTATGGGATAGATATAAACTAAGCAACTTTACGGATGTTCAAAATAACATTTAATTAATAGAAACTCAGGTTTTTTTTTGGATTCTATGTATACTTTGGATTGTAAATGTAGCTGTCGAAAGGTGTGTAAGTTTTGGAAAGCCGTCAAAAATCGACATTCGACCACTAAAAAGCAATGCTTTTATTAATTGACCATTTATTTCCCAGCGCTTTGATGTTATTTAATAATTAGATATTCGAACTCAATTATATAATCTCAATTAATTATTTAATTGGTTGAAAAATGTTTCATTTCAAAATATATAAAAAAGATTTAGTTATCTATGTTGGTACATTTGCTTTTGAAAATAAAACAAAAAAAAAACAAAAAAAAACAAAATCAAGAATGTAATTTGACACAGTGGGATATAATCGAAAATAGTTGATAGAAATATATATAATAGTTAATAAGTTCTTTGATTTTCACGATTATTACACATTTTAAATGAAACTATTTTAATTGGATTAATCGCGTATATTATACGCGGGTGTCGGGTACGGGTAGTCTACCCGTGACCACGGACTACTGCAAAGTGTTCGAAACGTCGGGTTTCCAAAAATGTATAAAAATACTAAATATACTCGATTAAACCGGTTAAAATAGTTTCATTTAAAATATATAATAGTTGATAAAAATGCAAATAAAAACTCCTAAAAAGAAAAGAAAACTATAACATTATCACGATCTATGCATCACTGGCGATAAGGACAGTTGAATAAAAAATCCGATGGGACTTGGAACTTGTAACAGAGGTCACGACCTATCCGAATAAAATTGATGTGATCAAACAGAAATAGAACCAAATAAACCAAAAGATTTTTTTTAATTTTATTATTAGACTTCGTTTTACATTTGAGGTGTGTATACAAGAGTAAAGATTTTTTTTAGCTTCACGCTGTATCCCTCTCATAGCAGGGTACGTAGGGGGAACCAGGGAACCTAGTGTTAAGACATTATGTCCTCATAAAGACACTTCTGTTGCACACTGTCCGCCGAGCTTCAGACGCATTGCGTGTCGAGTGGCGGATTTCAACGCCGCGCTTTGCCCCGTTACCAGAGTGAGAAAATGAAAATATTAAATATTTCATTTCCCATGTGGGAATCTAACCCACAGCCGTCGCGTTTAACAATGTACACTTGTGCCCCTGCGCAATGACCTCTACTACAAATATTAAACTCTACTAAGCAGACATTTTCAAAGCAAACATATTTTTTGTTATTAAATAAAGTTATTGAAGGTTAAGAGTAGTAACTTCAATCGTGATTTATCTCCATCGTAAGTCTCTTTAATTTCAATATCAAAGACCAATATTATAAATATTTATGAAAATTTAAATTATTTCTTGGACAATTTTCAATCAATTATTTAAATATTTAGGTGCCTATAGCGACTTTTATATAAAATTATTTTTTTTGAAATGTTATGGGAATCTGTACATAGTGACTAAAACTTAGCTGGTGGTACGTAGCTAACATTTTCAATATTTTAATATGTAACCTTTTTTTACATTTTATCGATTTAATTAGCTTTATTAATATACGTTGTTTATATTTTCTGTATAAATTTTCACCAAATTTTTGGTAAATTAATTAACTTAATTTATTAAGTAAATACTTAACAAATGGCTGCGAAAATTCCTAATTAATTAACTTGCGGTTTCAAAAACGAATACGCCTAAAATACAACCACAAATATTATAAATAAAATAAATCAGCTCCACGCTGTATCCTGCACACAGCAGGGTAGGCAGAGGGAACCTTGTGTAAAGACACTCCGTTCCCCACTTTCTGCCGAATTTTGGAGGCATTGCGTGTTGAGTGGCAGCTCAACTCAACGCCGCAAATATTATATATATATATATTTATATATATATATATATATATATATATATATATGTATATATATATATATATATATTAATAATACATTCTCATAACTATTTTCGAATAATTCAAAAGTGACCTTACTTTTAAGCCTGTTCCACTTTTTGCAATAACAAAAATACGAAAACATAATAAATAATAATGTTCCACTTTTCATTCTATTCAAAAAGCCAAAAAGTTTTGTTTTGCCAACAATTAGGCACCTATTGACAAATGACGGTGATTAAAGAAGAGTTTCACGCAAAAAGCGTGTTGTTTTTGTTATTGTCTAAATAGGTAAATATTGGATTTATACACTCCAATTAAAAGATTAGGTAACAACGACAATAAAAAAAGGTGTATCTTCAAATTTAAAAAAATGCATCTTACTAACAGAATAAGGCCAGTCATGGCGCAGGGACACAAGGTGTGACTGTAAAATCGACTGGTTGTGGGTTCGATTTCCAGTCGAGGAGACGAAAGACTTATTTCTATTTATATTTCCATTTCTTCACTCTGGTGTCGAGGCAAAAGCGCGGCGTTGAGTTCCGCCACTCAAAACGCTATGCCTCCATAATTCGGCGGAAAGTGGGGAACGAAGTGCTTTAACACTAGGTTCCCTCTGCCTACCCTGCTGTATGCGAGATACAGCGTGAAACTGATTTTGATTTACTAAAAGAATGCTAATATACATTATTATATATTGTGTCATTTTTCGAAAATGTAGACTGAAATATTTGTATATTGATTTCAGCTTAGTTCTGAAATAATCTTATTTTAGTCTCACTATGGAGCTGAATATGATGAATGGGACCTATATCAAGGCGACATGAATAGCGAAGATTATTTACTACTTGCGTTGAAAAAAAACTTTTAAAACGTAAATAAATGGTTAGTAAATACGTTCAAAACCTCTTTTTTAATGCGCCAATTATTAAGGTCCTAATTTTATTATTATCAGATAAAAGAGAACTTTTTTATATAAGAACTAGGAATAACATAATGTTTTCATATTTTTTTTATGCCATAGTGGTTTCCAATTACCAGCGGATAAGTTATTCCAAAATCATATTATGGAGACTTCAAAGGGGTTGTTCGTTTTGTAAGGATCGAAAGTTTTTCCTATAGTGTCCCAATGAATAAATCTTGGCAAACATGAAAGTAATACTAAAATATTATCTTCAGATGGGAAATCAACTATATTTGGCTTATCTAATTATAAGTCTATATATACTGAATAAGATTTTTTGCTGCAATATGTATTTTTGCCTATTACGATAATATTATATTCTATTCAATCTTAGGTACCTATGTAGTATAAATTATAATGGACTTATTACAATACTAAAACTGTAATATATAAGAATCCCAGTTTATATCAAATTGGAGAAAGTGTAATCTTAAAATTTCAATGACAAATAATTTTAAAAATAATCACAGGTAGACGGACAGAATTTTAAATTCTTCTTAATTATATTATTAACATTAAATCACAATTATAAATTGATTTTAAATGCACTCACGTAATAGGTCCTAATTAATAAACATCACTCTCACATCGCACAGTCTATTCAATAATATCAAAGGCACTCAAACAAGGCACACGTCTATATCTTTTTTATTTCACGTTAGAAGTAAATATATTCGTACTTATTTTCGATATATTTTTGTTTGAATAGAAGTTATATTGGTCGGAGCGTCTTTCGTACTGCGCGTGCGACTTGGCGTGTAAACTGCAAACTAGCGCCGGCCAGCAAAGGCGTTGACACATACACTCTTCATAAATTTAAATAAAAAAAAATTGACAAATGGCGTAGATAACTTATAGATTGTCATTATTTTTCTGACTCATTTGGCAAAAATTTCATATGTAACAATTTTTTTTTGAATGAAAATGTAATGAAAATAAATTTAAATAAAAAAACATTAGCGAACGTAGCCGTAGCATACTTATTTAGGAATTGGTTAAAAAACAAGTTCCTTAAAATATAATTGTAAGAATAATATAATAAATGTTACTAAAATGAATGTTGTTTAAATTTAGCATTTATTATTCTTTAGATATATATTATTTAAATACTATTTGTATGTAAAACTGAAATATTTCTTGAGAAATGATAGTAATTAATTTAGTAAGTTGAATAAATCAGTGGCAGTATATTCCAAGAATGCAACATTTACATTTATATTATGAATTTCTTAATAAAAGTAACTACATATAGAAGTAAATCGTTCCACAAAAAATCCTAAACTGAAGTAAATCTTATTTTTTTTATTGCACAGACAACATTCTATAGTTTTATAAATAATGAAGATTGTGACATTATATTCAATATCGTCTACGTGCGGCGTATTTACGTTCAACAGTGTATAAGAATAGCCTGTGGCAGAGTTTCAAATATGTCGTACTGTCCTAAACCTCATCTCTCTTATTTCACCTAATATCATAATCAGTCATACGAAATAGTCACTTTAAAATAAATGACTATGTGAAAATCACGAAAGTTTTATATTAATATACAATGTAATTACGGACAGTATCATTTATAGAATCATTTCCATTTCTTTGCTCTGTTGTCGGGGCAAAGCGCGGCGTTGAGTTCTGCCACTCAACACGCAATGCCTCCAGAATTCGGCAGAAAGTGGGGAACGGAGTGTCTTAACACTAGGTTCCCTCTGCCTACCCTGCTATGTGCGGGATACAGCATGAAGCTGATAAATAAATAATTTACAGAAGCAGGTGTAGATGCAGGAGCTTAAAAAATTAGTAACAAATTGCATTTATTTAGATACCTATACGATATATTTACATATCTACTATATAAAAAGTAAATACTCATCTTTATATCAGCCTATCTAAAAGAATGTTTACGTACTTACAGTAAATCATATATTATTACAAATAAACTACTTGTATTATATAAGTGTTTCGTTTAAATGTTATAAACATACGTACGTACATTTTTCCCGACTACTAAGGAAGGGTTATATTCAATCAAACTTTAACCAAAATGAAGTAAAATTCCTTTTTTTAAGCTTAAAAACATTTAATATTTTAATTTAAATTGTTCACTACGTAAAAATTTACTTATAGGTTTAAATAAAAAGATTGTTTCCTAAAATATTAATGCTGTAACATATTCTATATGTAATAATATATACTCTTATAAAAAAATTTTCGATGCAGATCGAATGGACGTTTGGTTTGGAGCTCAATAATTGGATTCATTAGGCATCGTTGGAAGCGAGTGTGAATTAATTGACTCAATACAATTTTTCATACGAGATAAATCTGTTCGTAATACTAAAAGTACCTAATTATTTATCTTTCACTTTTACGCTAGTTGAATTAGTTAGGCCAGTCGTGGCGCAGGGGCACAAAGTGTGACTGTAAACACGACTGGTTGTGGGTTCGATCCCCACTCGAGGAAATGAAATATTTATTTATAATTTATATTTCCAATTTTTCACTCTGCTGTCGAGGCAAAGCGCGGCGTTGAGTTTCGCCGCATCACGCAATGCCTCCAGAATTCGGCAGAAGTGGAAACGGAGAGTCTTAAAATTTCAACACAAATTCGATATATTTGCTAGTAGACAGTCCAAGGTTCCATCAGCCATCTTCCAATTCCATTATCAGAGTATCTCGATGGTACCATAAATTGTAATCGTGGTCGTGATTAGAAGTGCGTGTAATACAGATTCGTAGATTTAATGACATAGTTACTTAGCTTCAGCTCGACCTAATAAAATCGTGTTAAAATATTAAAAAGGTTACGTATATGTCTAATATAATAATTAAAATAAAATTCAGTTTATCTTATTTATATCCGCTATTTAACTTTGTAATAAAAGATAATGTTAAAAAAACACATAATATAATACCATAATGCAAGTCTTATAAAATAATCATAGGTTACCTAGTCGCGAGATTTCACGATGGGAACGTCAAAGCATCACACTGATTGCAATCAAACTGTAATTTCCTTGTTCTCAGATAGACTTGTTTCCAATTCATTAAGTTGTTTTCATAGTATGCAGTGACATATAATACTATTATATTTTCCATATTGGAAAAACATAGGTATGTTAATTTCAAAATATACCCGCATTTCTAACTTAAAAAAAATATAAATTTATATTTTATTAAATATGTTATCTATAATTATATTGAGGCCAGTCGTAGCGCAGCGGCACGAAGTGTGACTGTAAAATCGACTGGTTGTGGGTTCGATCCTCACTCGAGGAGATGAAATATTTACTTAAATTTATATTTCCATTTCTTCGCTCTGATGTCGAGGCTAAGCGCGGCGTTGAGTTCTGCCACTCAACACGCAATGCCTCCAGAATTCGGCAGAAAGTGGGGAACGGAGTGTCTTAACACTAGGTTTCCTCTGCC